>PISX010002717.1:0-152697 GCA_004024625.1 Mellivora capensis
AAACCATAAGTGACTCTTAATCTCACAAAACAAACTGAGGGTTGCTGGGGGGAGGGGGTCGGGAAAGGTGGGTGGGGTAATGGACATTGGGGAGGGTATGTGCTATGGTTAGTGCTGTGAAGTGTGTAAACCTGGCGATTCACAGACATGTACCCCTGGGGATAAAAAATTGTTTATAAAAAAAATAAAAATTAAAAAAGGAAAACCTCAAATTGGAGCTTAGACCTAGTATATACAATTTTTTTTTGTTTTTGAATTCAATTTTTTATTTAAATTCTAGTTAGTTAAAATACATGGTAAAATATATACAATTTTTAGGGAGAAAACATAAAGGAATAATCTGTGTGACCATGGGCTAAGCAAAGATTTCTTAGAACACAAAAAATCCCCACAACATAAAATAAATAAATAAATTGGAAATCATCATACTTTTCAGCTTCGCTCTTTAAAAGACACTACTCAGAAAATATAACTACATGCCTCACCTTCAGAGGAAATATTTGCAAAGCATATATCTTGTATAGAGTTTGTGTTTAGAATATATAAATAACTCCTACAAATCAGTAAGGAGAAAAGCAACCAGATAAAGTTACAGATAAAAGATTTGAACAAATCACAAAAGAAGTTATGTGAATGGAAAATACACACATGAAACAACATTATTAGTTATTAGGGAAATGTAAATCAAAACTATAATAAGATACCACTACATTCCCACTAGAATGGCTAAAATAAGAAAACAAAAAACCCAAATCCTGACAATAGCAAGTTTTGGCAAAGATGCAGAGCATCTGGAACCATACACTGCTGATAGGGATTGGAAAACAGGTATTCTTATAAATACTGTATTATACTTGGATGTTCCCTTCAATTTTGATCACAGTCACTAAACCCCTAACAACCCAAATGTTTATCAGCTGGTTAATGGATAAATTTGGTATATTCATTCCATGGAACACACTCAGGAGTAACAATAAAACTGTTCATACGTATGGTCACATGGGTTAATCACAAAAGCATTATGCTGACTGAAAGACTCCATATGGGAAGGTCTGCCTGCTGTATTCTTCTATTCATATTAAGTTTTAGAAAAGGCAAAATTAGAGTGACAGGAAACAGATCACTGGTGGCCAGGAACTAGTTGTGGAAGAAAAGATTCATTGCAAATGGGCAAGAAAGAAAAAAGTTGACGAGTTAGTAGTCTAGTCAACTTAAAGTTTGTGACTTAAGTACTATTTCTACTTCAGGTATGCTGATTTTTACAGTGGCACTTGAACACAAGCATTAATTTCATATAGACATAGTATTTAACATAAAGGATAAGATAATAAAACTTCTAGAAGAACAGGAAAATAGGACAGTAGAATAGGAGAAGCTCTTTGTGCTTTTTAGGCAGGCAGAGGTCTCAGAATATAAAATAAATGTAAATGAAAAAAATTGATAATTCGATTTCACCAATATTAAAAGCTTCTCATAAAAAACACTTTTAATAAACTGAATAGGCAAGTCACAGACTGGAGGAACAATATCTAGTGAAGAACTTATATCACTATTCGGGAATACCAACAAAAATTAATAATGAAAATACAACTTGATTAAAAATGTCCAATTTACTCGATCAGATACTTCAAAAAGATGATATGCCAAAGGCAAAAAAAGGCATGACAAAATTCTCAATGGTGCTATTATCAGGGAAATGTAAATTGAAACCACAATTTGATACCATTTTATACTTTATAAAATGTCAAAAGTTAAAAAACAAACAAACTTGACAATACCAAATGCTGGTGAGAATTTGCAACTGCTAGAATTCTTATATATTGCTGGTTGGCATATAATACAGTAAAATCACTGGAAAAATGCTTGGCAGTTTCTTTTAAATTTAAATATACTCTGTGGGGGCGCCTCGTTGGGTCAGTGGGTTAAGCCTCTGCCTTCGGCTCAGGTTGTGATCCCAGAGTCCTGGGATAGAACCCTGCATCGGGCTCTCTGTTCAGCGGGGAGCCTGCTTCCCCTTCTCCCTCTGCCTGCCTCTCTGCCTACTTGTGTCTGTCAAATAAATAAAAAAATTTTTTTTAAAAATATACTCTGTGATTATATTCAGAAATTTCACTCTGAAATAATTTCTAAGAGAAATAAACATATATGAACACATAAAAGCTTGTACAAAATACTTCTAGCAATGATATTTATAATGCTCCCAAATGTTTAGAACTCAATTACCTATCAGTAGGAGAAAGGATAAACAAATTTATATATATATATGTATATATATATACACATATATATATGTTTAGGATTTTATTTATTTATTTGACAGAGAGAGACACAGTGAGAGAGGGAGCACAAGCAGGAGGAGTGGGAGAGGGAGAAGCACACTCCAGCTGAGCAGGGAGCCTGATGAGGGGCTTGATCCTCTGGGATCATGACCTGCATGAGCTGAAGGCGGATGCTTAATGATGGAGCCACTTAGGCGGCCCTCTTTTCTTTTTTAAAATAAATGATTGATTTCTCATAAGATTTAGGCTTGAGACCATCACCTCATTTCCTGTCAGGCACTAAAAAACATGACTAGATGTTAATGAACAGGAGAACTCACAGATAGAAGTTACGGATCAAGAGATAGTTTTCTCTCTAGTCAGTCTTACTTAGTATAGTTTTAGACTTAATACGTGCATAACAAATGAAAATGGTTGTTGTTTTATTGTCATCCAGGCAAAGATAAAACATAACAACACTACTTCATATCATCAGTAATATTTCCCTAAGAAGTAAATAGGAAGTCCTGTGTAAACTTTGCCCTCAGTGATTGGAGTCTGTTCAGATTTTTACAAAAATTTGATCTACATTCTCATTATGTGTGTATGTATTTTGTATATGTATAATTTCTACAACAC
This sequence comes from Mellivora capensis, assembly GCA_004024625.1. Classification (NCBI taxonomy): domain Eukaryota; kingdom Metazoa; phylum Chordata; class Mammalia; order Carnivora; family Mustelidae; genus Mellivora; species Mellivora capensis. The sequence continues at coordinate 2,898 of PISX010002717.1, forward strand.
AGCCAGTAGAACAACTATTAAACTTTTTAATCTGGATTGGCTGTTGTTAGGACAAGGACCCATTTATAGTGACAATCTGTAAGGTATAGCTAAGGCCAAAAGACTTTTTGTGACCCAGATGTTGTTACTTAGCTTTATGATGAAAGAGAGAAATAGATATTGCTTTTTTTTTCATTAATTACTGAGGGGAAGTGTTCTATATTATATTCATGGTTAGATAATAACTTAACAGTATTTGTTACTTCTTATAATCATACGTAAATGGACTATAGAGGAATTGGGATTAATGTCATTTCAGACATATTATTTTCTCATCTGACGATTGTCCTTTTGTGAGAGTTGTAATGTTCATCTTCTCAGATTCATCTTGACCCCATGCTCAGATCCCCAGAGACTCTCCCCAGTGACGCAGTTGTTATGTTCTCTTGGTAAAAAGAAAATTCAGACATAAATAGCTCTAAAGCAGAGTTATATAAGGTCTTGTTATTTCAGTTATGTTTTCCAAAAGGAAGGAGGTTAAAAGTGGGCATCTTTGTGATAAGGTGAAATGATAAGACTTCACGGAAATATTTTGATGAGACTGTGATTCAGCAAATCATTTAATGAGGACCCACTATGTACAAGACCCTTCCAGGTGCCACTCACTCTTACATTTAGTCCTCACAATAGCCCTGTAAAGTGGGAGGCATTGTGCCTGCTTTTATAAATAAGAACACAGTCTCAGAGAGGTCAAGTAAATTGCTAAATGTGCCACAGAGTTGGAATCTCAGCCCAGAGTTTTTTGAATTCACTTTGGGAGGGTTTTCCATTCTACAACAACTGGGTTGCACTCGACACCGTTTCTACTGGAGAACTGCAGATGCTTCCATCATTCAAAAGCATGCAACCTTTTAACATTTGAAAATATTGATCATATATGATAGCAGCCATATCAGGAATAGATATAGCAAATCATGATTTTTCATCCATAGAAGCACAAGATTAGAAGGATCAAATGACTTATTAAAGATCTCATAGTCACAAAATGGATGAAGGACCTCAATGTGAGAGAGGAATCCATCATAATCCTTGAGGAGAACACAGGCAGCAATCTCTTTGACCTCAGCCGCAGCAACTTCTTCCTAGGAACATCGCCAAAGGCAAGGGAAGCAAGGGCAAAAATGAACTATTGGGATTTCATCAAGATCAAAAGCTTTTGCACAGCAAAGGAAACAGTTAGCAAAACCAAAAGACAACTGACAGATGGGAGAAGATATTTGCAAACGACATACAGATAAAGGGCTAATATCCAAAATCTATAAAGAGCTTAGCAAACTCAACACCCAAAGAACAAATAATCCAATCAAGAAATGGGCAGAGGACATGAACAGACATTTCTGCAAAGAAGACATCCAGATGGCCAACAGACACATGAAAAAATGCTCCACATCACTCGGCATCAGAGAAATACAAATCAAAACCACAATGAGTTACCACTTCACACCAGTCAGAATGGCTAAAATTAACAAGTCAGGAAATGACAGATGCTGGCGAGGATGTGGAGAAAGGGGAACCCTCCTACACTGTTGGTGGGAATGCAAGCTGGTGCAACCACTCTGGAAAACAGCGTGGAGGTTCCTCAAAAAGCTGAAAATAGAGCTACCCTATGGCCCAGCAACTGCACTACTGGGTATTTACCCTAAAGATACAAACGTAGTGATCTGAAGGGGCACATGCACCCAAATGTTAATAGCAGCAATGTCCACAATAGCCAAACTATGGAAAGAACCTAGATGTCCATCAACAGATGAATGGATAAAGAAGATGTGGTATATATATATACAATGGAATACTATGCAGCCATCAAAAGAAATGAAATCTTGCCATTTGTGATGACGTGGATGGAACTAGAGGGTATCATGCTTAGCGAAATAAGTCAATTGGAGAAAGACAACTATCATATGATCTCCCTGATATGAGGAAGTGGAGATGCAACGTGTGGGTTTGGGGGGTAGGAAAAGAAAAAATGAAAGAAGATGGGATCAGGAGGGAGACAAGCCATAAAGGACTCAATCTCACAAAACAGGCTGAGGGCTGCTTGGGGGGGATGGGGGGTCGGGAGGGGGTGGTGGGGTTATGGACATTGGGGAGGGTATGTGCTATGGTGAGTGCTGTGAAATGTGTAAACCTGGCAATTCACAGACCTGTACCCCTGGGTAAAAAATACATTATATGTTTATAAAAAAATAAAAAAATTAATAAAAAAAAAGATCTCATAGTCACTAATTGGGCTCTTACTGGTGGCTAAAGATCAACAAGAGGACCTCTTGTTTTGCTTGGAATCATACTTTCCTTCACCTTTATGGTAAAATCTTACTTGTCTTACTAGAGCATGGTTTCGACCTGCCTCCCCTGTGAAGTCCTTTCTGGTCTTCCTAGGCAGACTTCTGTAACCTTCCTGTATGCGGCTGCTGCACCTTGTAGGCATCTCTGTAATTTAATTAGTTACATGAACTGTCCATTTCCACTCTACTCCACTTAGGCTGTGCAATCCTTGAGGACAGAGTCATGCCTTTTCATCTGTGTATTCTCAGTGCCTAGAAAGCACATGGCTCTCAGTAGTGCTCTGTGAATGACTGCTGTATAAATGAATGCACACATGAATGCCTGAGTACATGAATGAATGAATTAATAAATAAATTGCTTGGCGTTGAAGCCTTGTGTGTGTGTGTGTGTGTGTGTGTGTGTGTGTGTGTGTGTGTTAGCATGCTCTCTGATGCATAAATAAGACTTTGCCAAAAGCAATACAAACACAAAACAAAAGCTTTTAATTTAGGGGCACATGAAGGCACTGTAGTGGGACAAACTGTGGACCAAATCCAGATTACTGGGAGTTTAGTCCAAGTTATGGCACTCATTAGGTGAATGCCAAGTCAGCTTTGAAGGGCTCTGTATTGCATCTGAAAGATGAGGGAATTGTGGATGGCAAAAGTTACAAAGATGGTACTTGAATAAAGTTTGGAAAACAGTGTTCTAAGGCATTTTATGAGGATATAATCGGGAGGACTATAGTGGTTTTCCAACTTTTATTTTTAAGGGTTAGAACCCCTTGTCAAATAAAATCTTACAAAGAGACTCAGAATGCGAAATATGTAAAAATTGAGATTTTGTGGCGGCCAAGCCTCGTTGTTCTCTAATACCTGCTCCTTCTGTTCTCTCCCCTCTTACATATAAGTTGTATCAAGTCTTTGCTAAATTCACGAGTGAGGCCTAATTTTGCATCTTTAAAAACAAGCAAGGGAATTACAGTTTCTGACTACTTAAAGATACTTAAAGACCAATAGCAAATGTTTCCTTATGTTCTTTTATGCAATATCAAAACAATATTACCCAGCATTCTGGTGTCACCAGATTAGTTTCAGCCTTCTGCTTGTGAGGTTTTTTCCTTTCCTATGTCCCCCTAGATGTCCCTGATCTTTTAGGAGGCCTGGGACAGATTGGCCCTAAATTTGGATGTCTGCTTCTAATGGGCAATAATCATTGGCAGATTTAATATCCAATTAATTCAGTTAAATCAGCAAGTTACATACCATTAATTCAGTTGAGGTCCTGGGAAGATTCCTCACATTTCTTGGATTTTCCTCATAGGAAGTCTGTAATGATGTAGTATGTATATTTTTGAGAAAGGAGCACACAGGAGTTTTGTAAGCTTACTTGTTTAAAACAATGATGAACTGCTATACTTTGTGATTTCAGTCTTCTTCTTCTTCCTTTTTTTTAAAAAAGATTTTATTTATTTATTTGACAGAGACAGAGAGAGAGATCATGAGTAGGCAGAGAGGCAGGCAGAGAGAGTGGGGGGGGGAGGTGAGGAAGTAGGCTCCCCACAGAGAGCCCGATGCAGGGCTTGATCCTAGGACCCTGAGATCGTGACCTGAGCCAAAGGCAGAGACTTAACCCACTGAGCCACCCATGTACCTCTGATTTCAGTCTTCTTAAGAAAAAAACATTTATGGTGAGTGCCTGGGGTCTTTGAGCCTAAAAAGACTTTGATCAAAATCCTATCTATCTCCCACATGTCCCATGAAACATATTTGAAACTGCTGGACAGTTTTTAAAAGCTACATTCACATATCGCCCTTGTGAATGAATATCAAGAATCTTCTGTATTAACCTAAAATAATTTTAGATATTGAAGCAAAGACAGGAAAAGAAAATACTTGTGAATTCTTGCTCAAGTCTAAGAGAAACAGAGGCAAATTAGTATGCCTTTTTAGTTATGTTTTATACACATAGTCTAAGTTTTCCAACTTAATGTAAGTCTGTATGAGATTATATAAAAGAGCCGCTTTTCATAGGCTCCATATGTTCTGAAAACAATAGACTCTTTTTTTGTTTCGTTATTTTAAGAATTATGTGTGTCCTATCTTGTCCTGAAATTCCACTTTTGTTCCCAATTATCTTCTGTATCATGGCTGTAACCCATCTTCATTTGTTATTGGTCTCTGATAATAATGCTTGTTTGCCTCTTCCAAGAAGCAGTGGAGGATAGTAGTTAATCGCATGAATTCTGGAGGCACAGTGACTGGGTGTGAATCCTGTCTCTGTTCTTTGCTAGATGAGTTAGCATGGACAAGTCATTCATCTCATTTACTGCCCCCCCCCTTTTAAAAGATTTTATTTATTTATTTGACAGAGAGAGACACAACAAGAGAAGGAACACAAACAGGGGGAGTGGGAGACGGAGAAGCAGCCTTCCTGCCAACAGGGAGCCCAATGAAGGGCTCGATTCCCAGACCCCAGGATCATGACCCGAGCCAAAGGCAGACGCCCAATGACTGAGCCACCCGGACACCCCGCTCATTTACCCTTTTAATGCTTCAGAATTCTTACCTGTGCAATAGAGACACCAGTAATTGTGAGAATTATATGAGATAATATATTCAGGGACTATAAAATCGTGCTTACCACGAGACTATTAGTATTCCTATCACAGGAGTAAGAACATGCATTCTGTCTATATCGGTTACTTGTGAGGTCGTATTTGTAGTTCATGAGGCCTTCTGGTTCAGTCTCCTACCCCTTCCTCTATCTGCTGCTTTTGCATTATCACACTTTTAGTATTTCAGGGAGAAGCACAGATCATATATATTTTATTCATTTAAACATTTTTTAGTAAATATTTATTGCTTGGCACAGGGATAGAGTGACTAGCAAGATTCACTATGAGCTTCTGAGAGGTATAAAGCTATGCATTCCTACAAATAAATATATAATTATGATAAATACTGTGACGAAGAAAAAAGTAATGATGTGGTAAGACCTTGTGACAGGCAGGTAATTCAATAAAGATTTTTCTGAAGGAAAGACATTTAAGCTGAAGGCTGAGGAACGAGTGAGCCAGGCAAAACTGAGGAAGTATTACAGTGCAGGGAAGGTCCTGAAAGTCCTTTGGAGAATAGACAGAAGAAGGATAGAAGGGCTCCTTTCTTTGTTCCTCAGCTACAGTACCTGTAAAAGAACTGTAACCTCCTCTACGAAGCTTTCCTTATAATTTTTGCCTGTAGAGATGACCTTCACTCATTTGTTCACCTAATGAACCCGTTGTCTATTCCTGTCATAGCACTTAGGACACTCTGCTGTGATCCTGACACATTCCAAGGACACATTAGGTATTGTCGAATGAATAATCATTTATTCATTCCTCTGAAGACAAGACTGTAGGCACTTTAAAGTCTAGGAGACAAAACGTAAGAGCCTCTTAACTCTAGGAAACAAACTGAGGGTTGCTGGAGAGGAGGGGGGTAGGGGGATGGAATAACTGGGTAACGGGCATCAAGGAGGGCACGGGATATGACACTGGGTGTTATATACAACTGATGAATCACCGACCTCTACCTCTGAAACTAATAATACACTGTATGTTAATTAATTGAATTTAAATAAAATAAATTTAAAAAATCAAGTCAAGGAAGTCATTTAGTGCCTAGTTTCAGGCTGATTAGATGCCAGAACTTTAGGCAGGGGGGATGGTCTTTTTATCCTTTGTTGTGGAGAGACAGTTCATCTAGTTTTTAGATATTTTTCAGAAGTGAATAATCCATATGTAGCTGTTGATTTGATGTGTCCGTGGGAGGAAGAGTTCAAGATCTTCCTATGCCATCATTTTGTGGAAGACCATTACGGCATTATTTATATAAGTTTATATATTTATTATTTATATATTTATATACTTAAATAGATATCATATTATATATCTATATAAGTATAATATATATTTATATATATTTTATATTTGAATATATTATATATTATTATAAATTTATTTTTATATATTTATTTATTATTTATAAATACTATATAAAATATATTTATATAATATATAATATATAATAATATATTTATATAAGTTTATATATATAAGTATATATATTTATGTAATGGGAATAGTTTGTCACTTTCCATTCTGTTGTTGTTAGAAATTAACATTCATCCAAACCAATTGTATACTAAGAGTTTTTTCTTTTCTGTTGACATGTGTACTTATTTCAAGTTTGTATCCTATTAGTAATTTACAGAGAACACATTTCATAGTAGAAATTGATTTTGAATGGTTGTTCAGGAGACACGTTTTACTCAGAGCAGCATTTAGCCTAGCTACTTTGCCGTCTGATGACTATTAAAAGAATTCCATTATCTCTTTGTTACTTATTGTTCTCTCAGGCTAAGCTAATGGTTTAACTTCATATTAATTCTTAATACTTTTCAATTTTTATCTCAAAAGTCCTTGATGTTTATTGCCTAATTAAACGAACTGATTTTCTCTCCCAGAAATGCTTATATCTAAGTGTCGGGTGCTTATAGTCTTAAGGAGTTTTACACAGAAAATGTCTTATTACATATACATTTTTTCCTCAAATTTGTTTGCTCTCCATTATTTGCATTCCACTAGAGCAGTTTTTAAGAGGAAGCACATTTGTCTCCTCTGTTTATCTTCCCTATAGTCAAACCCCAAATGAGTTATAATTGAGTACAGTAGTCCTAAGTTTCTGAAAGTGTGGCAAGACCAGTAGATGCAAACTCAAGAGAGGAGTTTTATATTTTATGTATTGAATTCTGGGCATTTTTGTCTATTTTCTGATTCTGGAGAATTGATTTTTATAGTTTTTGTTTTCTTCCACTAGTTTACTAGAATCTCATTAGATTCATAAAGCTTGTAGATAATTATAATGCAACCCCTGAACAAACCCCTTGACAACTGAGAATGTCAAAGTTCCAGAGCTAGGAAGCATTAACCTTAAAATTAGAAGTTACTTTATCAGCAAAAATTTGGGAGTAGCAAAGAATTGCAATTAAGGACATGCAGGCTATGGCAAAACCACAGGCAAGTCAAACAGAGGAAAGGAATGTTATTTTATGGAGAAGGAGGAAGTTGGAAGGGGTAGTTTTGAATGCAAGTCCATTGGAGAAAATTAAGGGTTCAGGCTGATGATAGTTTCTCATTGACTGACTTGCAGGGGTGATCAATTTCTTATAGGAGACAAAATGCACATCTTTCCCTATTGATACCTGTAATTAATGATTCTTTACTGGTGATAATTCTGCTGGAGTCTGTAATTGACAATCTTCTTATTTGACATTTGAGTCATATGGTTTCCCTTTCTGTGTTCCCCTTTCTGACCCCTCAAATCCATTTTAGTGAGGTTTCCTTTATCGGTTTTCATAGGGGATAACTATAGTGTGGTGGTTATGGATCTCTGAAAAGACATACCAGTTCAGACTCCGCTTTGCCCAGCATTTCTTCCCCAAATGCATGCTACATTAGAAAACCTTCCCTTTCTTAAGCTAGATTTTACACTAGTTATTTTAAAAAGGTAAGACATTAACTGGTGTGCTGCAAAGGATCTTAGAAATTTGTACTTTATGAGTCAGTAACATTTTCAAAGAATCAGAGGACTGACAAGTGTTGCCAATGTTGCATTTTCTCTGTTGAGGCCATTGAGAAACAAAAGAAATGCTCATGCCCCATTACATTATCATCATTTCATTGAAGGAAATTTTAACATCTGAAAGAATGATGACTAGGACTTTTCCTGTTATGCTACAAATGGCATCTATAATACAAAACAGAGGACTAAAGCCATCAAAATATCCAACATTCTCTATGGCGAGCTATATACAAAAGTAGTCAGGCAACTCCCTGTGGAAGTAGCAGGTGGGTTCTGATACCTACCATTACTCCAGCAACCTCCCAGTGCCCATATAATCACTCTGGATGGGGAGAGGATGGATGTGGAGAGGTTTGGGAGAAGTGAGTTATTGGCCTACTGGAGATGAAAAACTACTTGTAGAGATCAGGGGTATCTTTCACAAAAGGAGGGTTAGCTTCTATATCTTGTAGATTCTAGTTAGGAAGGCAAAAGGGATTTAATACAAGAAATTGCTTATGCAAGTATTGAATGATGAAAGTGAAAAGAGGTCAGCCAGGTAATCCAAAGAATGGTAAAGTGGCTTCCATTCCTAGGGAAGTAGGGGAGATGGTGTTACGAGATCTAGGTATACACAAGAGGGTTTCCTACCATAGGAGCTGGGACCACCAAGGGGTTGCTCTGAAGCTAGTAGCAGATGTTTTAATGGGGTATTGTGTGGGTGGTTCTGAATCTGCTAGAAGGGAGTGCCAAAGTTGTCTGTACTCTTGGATGGAGGAAGAGAGTCCCTTTTCTGTAACTCTCTTCCAGCTTCCTACTAGTGATTCCCATTGTCAGCACCTAAAAGAAGCTAGTTAGGAAGAGAATCTGTAAATGTAGTTTGTAATGTCTCTGCCCCATCATCACAGAAGAGTAGAATGATTGGCTTGGGGCTGAAAGATATTAATAAGTTACTGACATAGTATCTCATTTCTCCATTGGTCACTTATGCAGAATACTTTCTGATCTGCTCTTTGTGACTTCTTGAGCAAGGGAGAAAGAGTAATGGAGAGAGAGATAGCAGGGCAGAGGAAAGAGATAATGGCAAAGCACCCTATACTCTCACCACTCGGTGTGACAAGGATGCTGGAGCTTATTCTGGATCAAGTGCATTGTGGCCTGAGCCATTTTATCAGTATTTCAATCAAGAGAGTGAACTATTGCCCAAGAGGGTCATACCAGCAAGAGTTTCAACAGAAATTAATGGGGATGGGAGCTGAGGAGACTAGAACATTTATTTTCCCAATGGGGAATCTCCTACTTACCCCTAAGAATAGAATTAACAGTTGGACACCCCTTAGAGAGGGCATCAATATATAGTGCCTTTTGTTGGAAAAGCAGTGGCACTCAATAGAGCCACAATTAAATGTCCAGTTGAGTAAAAAGACTTTTCTCCCTTTCATTAATTCTTCCTTCTCTGCTGCAATGTGGAAAGAACTAGAACCTGAAGAGGAAGGAAGGAAGAGGACTAAAAGAGTAAACCAGTCCCTCTTTCCACTCAAAGTCCTAAACACTGGCCACTGAGTGGTCCCACAGAGCCTGGCCATTGAGCTAGGAAAAGAGAAGGAGATGTGATTTAAAGCAATTATAAGTTGCAGTAATGGACTCAGCCTTGAACTGTTGTTAAGGAAGAGAAAATGGACTTGACGTTGCAGATGGAAACCAGTTACTGGAAAAAAATTAAAACTATTACATATCTGTGCCCTACTGAGTTTAGATTCTTCAGTAAATCAATACACAGAAATCAAAATCAAACTTTTTGGAAATCATCTCAGAATAAAGGTCAATCTTTAAGCTGGAAAAAAAAAGCTTTCTTAAAAACTCAAAAATATTACTCTTATTTTTCTCAGTTCTTCACGGCTTGATCTAGGAGGTATCCATGATGCAGGATTTTATAATGTTTATTATTAGTCATTGAAATTTTTATCAGCCCAGGATTACTAGAATTGATAGCTATAACCTGTCAAAAGAGAAACTCATACTGGTGCTATAGCAGCCAGAGTCCTTTCCCTCATTTTAGTTTTTAAATCTCTGTGAAGGAAAGAGAAAGAAGGGAAGGTGAAATTAATGAAGAATACTGTAGTCTTTGAACATAAGAGAATGTTATGAAAGAGTAATGCAAGCTTAAAAGCATCTTTTAGGTGGTGAAATATAGAACCATAGGAAAATGATTAAAATATGCCAGAAATGGAATTTATAGTCCTCATACTCACTCATCACCTTAGAAATTCTTAGGAATATTTTGCTTTAATGAAACATATCATGTTCTATCTATTGAGAGGCAATTTTTGCTAATGGAAGGATAATCTCAAATTAAGAGAACTTGATCTCTTCTCTTGTCTCCATTTTCTTTAAATTTGAGGCACTTAAAGACTTCAGTATCTTTTAAAAAGTGTTTCTTTTTGTCCTTACCTGATTAGGGAGGAAGGTTCCAGAAAACTAATCAACTTAACTTGTATTTCCAACATCAGAAAATGAAGTAAAAATCACTTCATTCACTACTGCCTTGAAAAGATATGAATAAGACTCAATCAGCTGCACAGTGATGGGTTAAAGAGGCTTGGCTTTAGAACCAGCCTGGTCTGAACCAGCAAAGAGTGTGACGTTGGACATATTTCATTACTGTTCTAAGACTTGATTTCCTCACCTGTCATTATTATCATGCCCACCTCCTTTGGTTGGCTGTTTGGTATTGGAAATCACGTATGTATAGTGCTTAAACTGGCATAACTTCTCAATCTGTGTTAGCCTAAATGAAAGGCAGCTGACACTAACAATCAGCAATAAAATGGTTTTTACAACCCCTGTTCTCCAATAGAGCAGGAAGTAGGTTGTACTCTCAAAGGGGTGAAAGAGAGGTACTATTTAGTGAAGGTACTATTTATGAAAGATTTGGTCAGGATCGAGGATAAGCAGAAAGGCATGAAGAGGTACCACAAGGCTAGCCACGGTCCTACGTCTGAAGGGTCAGTGGAGACAATAGTTAATGGAACCTAGGGACGTTCAAAGACAGGTGCTTGCAGAGCTGTGACCTAGAGTAGAAAACTTTAGCCATTGCTACACCACAGCCAAAAGAGAAGGACCTCTCTTTCCTCTTGCCCTCTGGTCTACTGCTTCTGTTTCCCATTGGCTGAATACACCCAGGAGCCAGAGGGCTAGAAAACCTGTGGACTATGTCCAGGATGGAAAAGGTGGAGGGGAGGATCTCGTTGGAAAAGGAGGGATATCCAGAAAATATCTCGCCCTCTATTTTTTTCTTGTGTTATATAACAGATGTTGTGTTTTATTTCTGAATATAAAGTAAAAATATTTTTAATATATAACACTTGGAAAACTGCCTTGTAACTTGAGATCCCGCTTTTTCCTAGCCAGGACATGATCTCAGTTAAAGGCACATAAATTTATCTCATAAGCTCTCACACTCAAAGTGTCATAAGATAGAAGTTTATTTCCATGGCTCAGACCTCTTAAAAGTATTCTTGCTTGCCAGAAGATCTACTGATGTTAGACTGGAACATTTTGTCTTTCTGCCTGTCATAAATTTCCTTAGCATAGCATCTTTCTGCCTGTATCACACCCTTAGTGTATTAAGTTCCATTCCATATTTTTGCATACCACATTGTTCGTCATTATTTCCACTAAACAAACTCCACTTATTTAAGGCTAAAAAGAAACCTCATTTCCTTCTCAAAGCTTCCCTGACATCCAGCACCAACTAGTTTTTTATTTCAAAGAAGGGTTTTATCTGCACATAGGATTTTAGCATTTAATTATATTCTTTGATTTACTAATTTTACAAATATTTTTGAGCAGTGACTATCTACCAAGTACATAGTTAGTATGTATAAGTTTTTCCTTCCAAAATTCTCAAGGGCCAGATTTGCCATGAGCTTCATTTTTAAAATGTATTTTTATTTATATTTGACTATAGTTGACACAATGTGATATTATATTCAGGTGTACAGCATAGTGATTCAACTTCTGTTTATGTTATGCTCTCTCATTGTAAGTATAGCTACCATCTGTTACCATTAATGCTATTATAATATCATTGACTATATTCTCAATGCTGTGCCTTTTAGTCCCATAACTTATTCATTCCATAACGAAATCCTTTATCTCCCACTCCCCTTCACCCATTTTGCCCACTCCTGCCCCCTCCTTCCCTCTGACAACATTGGTTTTTTTTCTCTGGGTCTATAGATGTGATTCTGTTTTTGTTTATTTATTCATTTGTCTTGTTTTTTAGATTACACATATGAATGAAATCATATAGCATTTGACTTTCTCAGTCTGACTTATTATTTTTTTTAATTTTAGATTTTTTTTTCTAATTTGTCAGAGAGAGAAAGAGAGAGAGAGCATGAGTGAGCACAGGCAGACAGAGTGGGCAGGCAGAGGCAGAGGGAGAAGCAGGCTCCCCACTGAGCAAGGAGCCCAATGTGGGACTCGATCCCAGGACGCTGGGATCATGACCTGAGCCGAAGGCAGCCGCTTAACCAACTGAGCCACCCAGGCATCCCTCAGTCTGACTTATTTTACTTAGCATCATACCTTCCCATGTCCATCCATGTTGTTACATCTGGAAAGAGCTCACTCCCTTTTTAATGGCAGTATAATATTCCATCATCTATGTGTACCACATCTTCCTTACCCATTTATCTATGGGTGGACTCCATGTTTATTGCAGCATTAGTTGCAGTAGCCAAGATACGAAGCAACCTAAGTGTGCATTGAGCTTCATTTGGCTCCCATCATACTTGGTTTAAGTCTAAGAAGGTATATTTAAGGTCTTTATTTCTACTGGGGAAACTTGATCATTGTCCCTCCCTACTGAAGATAGCTTAGAGATTTCTATTTCAGTTGCCGTGTTTTATTCTATTTTTTTGTGTGTGCAATTCCTACCAAGCAAAATTGATGTAAGATAAAAAGTAAATTTTGCTTCATAGATTTTTCTTACTAATTTAGTATGTGAAGCCATTTATTAGAGATCACTTTGGTATTCTTATTTTTTTCCTGACCCACATTCTATTAATTATGATTTTTTGAAATTGACTGTAAATAACATTTGCATTGTGATAGCCCTTCCTTCCTTCTTCCCTTCCTTCCTGAGAGAGATTGAAAGAGAGAGAGTGTGAGTGGCGGCAGAGGGAGAGTGAGAGAATCTCAGGCAGGCTCCACGTTCAGCATGGAACCTGACGAAGGGCTTTATTTCATGACCCTGAGACTGTGACTGGATTTAAAATCAACAGTTGGGCGCTTAACTGACTGAGCCATCCAGGTGCCCCACATCTTGATAGTACTGATGCTAAGTTTGCCAGTTACATGGTGTGATATAATGCTGCATGTATTTTATTAACTGTGCAAATTCATTTGGTGCTTTCGTAATAGATATTTAAGAGACCATATAGTTTATCATCTAGCTACGGCCTGAGACTTAAGTGCTAGGCTGTCACTGTTCCTTAGTTTCTTCACCCAAGATAAACAGATATAATTTACCTGACAAAAAGATGGCCCACCAAATATATGACACATTAAGTTTTATAGCAATAAAATAACTTAAAAAATAAGTTAAATTCTTATGTATTTTGTGGGTCCTTATTTTATATTTTATATAAATTAATATATATATTATTAATAACATGTATTAATATATATTAGGAACATATGTTAATATGTTGTATGTAATATGTAATAATATAACATATAATGAAATATAAAAAATATATATGAAATCAGTTTTGGGGTTATAAAATAATATATCACAAAAAATCTGGAAAATATGGAAGAGAGAGAAAAACCTCTTATAGAACCCTTACATGATGTCCACTGTCATCATTTATACAGCTTCTTTAGTATTTTTCCATGCTTTTATTTTTACAGAATTAAAATCATTGGGAATATCTAATTCTGTATATCTAATTAAGTAAAATCTAATTAAGTATATCTAATTAAGTAAAACTTAAATTTTGAATCTTTTTAAAAAAACAAAAACAAAACAAAACAAAAAAAACTTAGGAGCATGCACTTTTTTTTTTCTTCTTCAGATTCTACCTTACAGAAGCTATCAATATTGAAGATCCCTAGATGATAAAATGTTATTTGTCTACTTTTGTTAGGTGTCAAAGGGACCTTTGAGTAAAAGCTCTGGAAGTTTGGCTACTCCTGTTTGGTCAGCATTAGAAATGTTCAATCATTCCTTGGTGTATGCTGAGAAAATGCTTTTCCTTGGCATATTGAATCAAACTCCTGAAAAACCTATGGGATTCTCTCCCTAGAACACACAGAGGTGAAGTTTCTCCCTCCCCCACTCTCTTACCCACTCTGTCAGTTCTGCTGCCAAGTACTGCATAATATAGTCAAATTATGTGTTAGAAATTCAACCCTGGTTTCCTGGGTGATGGTACAATGCCACTACTTGGTATTCCTAGTCACATAGCTAAATTCCATCACACTCTTAATCTATATATATCTTCATGTTCGAGAAGCAGACTTTTTGAATCAGGCATGTATTAAGAGTTTAAATGTACAGAGTGAGAAAACACAGGACCTTCTTGAGCTCAGCCATGATGCAGGACATTTTTTTACCAAGATTTTGAGAAACCACCATATGGACTGACAGGTTTTGGATTCGGGGATTTCTATAGTATATCTTTTCCAGTTCACTTCTGCAAGCAGAATATTTTATGTTCTCTCGTAGACTATTGGATGCCTAAACTTTGAATTTGTACCTTTTTAAAAAGCCCGGGTTTTCAAAACAAGAGATGAGTTTTTCTCTGTGGAGTTGCACAACCAAGATGTACCCTTAAATTTTAATAATAGTATTGAGGTTCTTTATTTCTGAAGTGGCTTCCAATGAGCTACACAAAAATGTCATGAATTGCAGCTTTTCTTCTTCAAAATGGCGAGGTTTGTGTGATTTAGACCAGAGAATTCTAGCTCTTTTTAATTAAAATTATCTTTAATAAGTATTTAGCTATGTGCTTATACAGATAAGAGATTTAAAGTGATGGTAAATTTAAAATTAAGGGTTTTTGGTGATGTATATTTTCTGTTATGGTTTGTTTTTCTTTTTCTTTCTTTCTTTTTTTTTTTTTTTTTTTTTTTTTTTTTTTTTTTTTTTTTTTTTTGGACCATAATATCAAAGCCCTGTGTACCTTAAATTTTAAATCTGCTGTGTTTTAAATGTGTTACCTTGGTCCAATTATTTTTCTGATCGTTCGTTCCCACATTAGGTTAAAAAAAATGGAAATAATCTCGCAGACTGTTATGGGGATGAAATTCCGTATGAAAAAGTATAAAGCCCTTCAGAAATTTGTATTACTTCTATATTCTTAATGATTACGGATTATTTGAGAGCCAAAGTATTACCCTCTTATTCTTTTCTCTCCTCCTGAGTAGCTTTGCAGTAGTTTCTTGGATTTTTTTTGTATTGTGCAAACCTCTTTTCTCACATATCAGATTGACCTGTCTTGGGAAATTGTGGTATTTACTTATATGTGTACACTGCGTACATTCAAATGTTCGTCTGGAGAATACAAAGAAGCCATGTATTTATATTCAGCTAAGGATACTGAGCTCTTTCTTGTGTATGTGTCTTCTTTCCCTCCCCCCCCGTAGATCTTAAAAATCATCAGCAGAACTGTGCTGAGCAACAGACATCCCAAGAGGGGATATCTTTCACCTCCATAATGAAGAAAAGCAGGAGTGTCATGGCAGTGACGGCTGATGACGTAAGTCCCAAAAATCAGAGTTGCTCGATTCTACCCACTTTTTGTCTGCTCCATGAAGAAGTTGCTTCATAATTTTATCCAAAGAGTGGGCAGGGTTGTTGAACACCACCACTTTGTCACTAGTTGTTTTGGCGACCCAGGCATTGCCAGCACCTGGACCCATATTTCTGCACAGTAGACTGCAGGAACATTGTCCTCTCTGCCCTTGGAGATGGGCTCAGGTTGAAGTTTATGGTCTCATTCACAAAACCCCCAATCTCTCTCCAATGGATGTTCACATTCTATCTCTTAGAAACTTCTCTTTCTATACTGCCTGCCTTATCAGTTCCCTGAAGACTTTTCTTCCCTGTCTTCAGCTAATCTTCGAGAGTCACCTCATATGGTGGGATCTTTGACAACTGCTCGAAAGGAGCTTGGGATGTACACATCCTGTAGGTCTTGGCTACTCAAGGGTGATCCTCAGGGCACCAGCATTAGCATCGCCTCGGTGTTTATTAGAAATGCAAAATCTTAGGCTACATCTTAGTCCAACAAATCAGACTGCATTATAACAAGATCCCAGGGTAGCTAGATATATGCATTCTTTTAGAAACTCCATGCCAGGTCATTTGAAGAAATCTGTAAACTCACCATCTCAGAACTTTGCATCTTGCACAGCTGAGATTAATTATCTCCTTTGCTTTCAGTTGACCAGTCCCCCATTAGTGTGTCTTTAATTGTCCAGTTTTTACTCAGTTTCTGTTTGTAGTTGAACTAAAAATCATATGCCACCAATCTGATGTGCAGAGGGGAGGGAGGGAGGGAGGGAAAAGAGGTAATTTTCCTTGCTTTCTGTGATAACTCATCTTGTTGTTAAGCTCCTGGTTCCGCAGATGGGGAGAAGCTGGGAGGAACTTGAACTTGCCAATTAATGTAAAATTCTGCCTTTTGGGTAAATGCTCTGTCTTTCAGGATTTCTCCCAGTTCTTACTCCTTCCCTTTAGTCACATGGCACTGGTAGAAAGGACTTAGCATTAATTAACATTATAGTAATAGAGGTGTGGTATTGTCTTTATCTTGTATTGTCCCCTTTCCACTAGCATCTACTGTTGTTCAGTGGAGGAACAGCTCATTTCCCCAGGTCTCTGGTTGTCTAGTCTCTGTCCTTGTTCTAGTGCTGCTTCGGCATGTCACAGTACCAGGTGGTGACTGCTGTCACTGTGAGCAGTGCACCTTCTTACTGTGCTGTGAGTTTGACCTTCTCTCCCACTGCCTGGACTCTTCACCTGACCTCTCAGTGGGGGATTCTGGTTGCTTAAAAGCTTTGCTTTCTGTCTAGTCCTTACCTTTGGTCTGCTCACTGCAAGGATTTCTGGCCCCTTTGCCTCATGCTGAAACAGATCTCTTGGCAGGAAAGCTGAGGCTAAATCTCAGGTTCTTTCTGTGTCCCTGTAGGTCCTTGTGGGAACTTCTTGGAGCCACAAGTCCAGAGAGAGACTTATGAGGCTCTTGACCTCCAAAACACATCCCTTTGCCATTGCCATTTCTACTCCTGATTAGTTTTCTAGTCTCATCTCCTGTGACATTTCCTTTCTTTGTTTTCCCCTTCTCTACTCCTTGACCACAAGGAAACTTCCCTTAACTCACACTCTGAGTTCTCAGTCCCCATGGTAAAAAGCGATGTTCATATTTTCATGCTCTGCTCTGGACATCTAAAGGGAAACTTCTGTAATTTAGAAATCATTTTTCTTTAAAAAAAGAAAAAAAAAAGCTTGGGATTGTCTTTTAATGCTCTCTATATAGTGTGTGCCACAAGATTCTATTTTTTTTTTTTTTGGAAGAATAAGCAATGCATTCTTTCTATGAAAGATGGACACGGATTCTTTCTTTTTCATTGGATCCTTACCATAATAATCCCGATCTTCCTAAAAGGCAATTTGTTGTCACAGTCAAGGAACAAGAGATAGGGATCATTGCATATAAGAAAGAATGTGAAAAAAAGAAAACCACATTTGAAGACTATTAAAACTACCAGGTAAATAATTGTTACCTAGATTTGCCCTGTCCAACAGGGTAGCCACTAGGCTCATGTGACTCTTAAGCACCCGTCTGAATGCAGATGTGCTCTAAGTGTAAAAATAGATCTTGGACTGTGAATATATAGTAGTACAAAGAGAAAAGAATGTAAAGTATATTATTAAAAATTTTTGATATAGATTATATTTTGAAATGACAATATTTTGGATATACTAGTATAAGTAAAATATACTATTAAAAGTAATTTTACCTGTCTGTACCTTTAAATAATGTAAAATGTCAACTATACTCATATTTTAAAAAAATGATTTCACCTGATCCTTTTTTACCTTTTTAATGTGGCTACGAGAAAATTTGAAATTTCATTTAGTACCTCTGGCTCCCATTTGTGGCTTGCACTTTATTTCTGGTGGCGAGTGAATACCTGGAACTTTTCCCAGTGCACCTTGACTCATCGAGTACAGTGTGGAAGCTCATACTTACTGTTAACACACACTATCTCCTCCCCCACAACAAGAACAACTTAGCAGACTTTACAGTTTATATACCACAGCCTTTTTTTTAATATACCACACTCTTGAAGTAAGTTTTCACCCTTAAGTCAGGAGGATTTTAATAATATTTCTATTTATTTTAATTCAGCCTACATTTATTTAGTGATTTAAATATTCACTTAATATTAATTTAGCACCTGTTATCTTCCAAACACTGGTTAGGTTCTAGAGATTCAATAGATAGTGTTTGTGTCTCTTTGAAGCTTATAAAAAAACACATAGCTAGATTATAAAATGATCCTAAGTATGATAAGGTCTGTACAGAAAAATGAAGTTGGTCCGCAGGTAAAGAATGGTTGGATAGTGAGAATAGAGTGTTTAGGGAGAGATAACGTGAGGAGATGGCATACAGACAGAGAGGACATATGCGTAGCGAGGGAGTGAGCCCTCTGAAGAGGGAAGAGCCTGCCTGCCTTCCTTCCTTCCTTCCTTCCATCTTTCCTTCCTTCCCTCTTTCTTTTAGAGAAGAACATTTCTGGCAAAAGGAATGACATATGCAAAGGCTTCTACCACGTGTAAGACAGTGCGTTTAGCTTTGTCAGAATAAGCAAATGAATAACGGTGACCACTGTGTTTGCATACAGTTATTTGCGGTACACAAATACCTTCAATAGGACACTTAATATGATGAATGACGCAGGAACAGTATGCATTAAGTACTTTGCCTTTGGGAACTAAGTCCCAGAACTGAGGGGCAAATTCAGCACAATTCAGGTTCTGAACACAAGCAGTTAATTATGACTGTGGAGGGATTACGGAGTAATTTAAAGAGGTGGGACTTGCTGGTTTGGGGAGGAATTGAAAAGAAGAAAATGGCTTAAGAGAGTAGGAAAGAAGGACCAAGAAATATGTGTGTGGATGACACACACATACAGAAAGAGAGAGGGGATGATTTTATATATAAAATACATTATTTACCTCTGGGCAACTACTCAAAACTGATGGTGATTGCCTGTGATAAAACTGAGTTTTTCAAAGACAGCGTTACTTTTGTTATTGTCGCATCGAACGTTGTGACATTTAGTCTTTATAGAGTCCCTGAGTGTCACTTGATGCTTTCCAGAATTTCCATTTCCAGTTTTATAAGATTTGAAAGGCCTGTGGTCCAGATTGAATTGTACCCAATAGACACACTAGAAGTCCTTGGAAATACCCAATCCCATTTCCTCACCAGGAGTTTAATCAGAATTCAAGAGTGGGAGCAAACTCCAAAAATGACTGGGATAGACTTAACAAAGGTAAAATAAAGTAACAGCAACAAATCTGAAACTACTTAGGCACTGATATACCTCAACTGTGCATTTCAGTGGTCCTAACTGAGTCAGTTTTGATATGGAGCTAGGACTGAGTCCCTTTGGGATCCCCTGACCTTCATCCCTTCAGACTCTTACCACTTAGATGCAGGGTTTCACACTAGCTTCTCCTTTGTGATAACCTTCTGGAATTATACTGGCAACATATCAATTTTTAAACAAACAGCTTTCCAGGAGCATGAGGATAATCCCAAACTGGGTTGTATCCCTCGGGATTATAGAGATATAGGGTGAATTTGGGGTGGCAGGATACATTTTAAAATTTGTGATTTCTAGATGTAGCATTAAATTAATGTTCCTTTTCTCCAGATCTTTGATCTGGTGAGTGGTATAGTCAGCCAGGATCATGCTACTTAAAATAGGAATATAAATCTAAGCTCTCAAATTCAGTAATTGAGAACTGAATGAATTAGGTTGTTCCCTTGAGGAGGTTAGCAATTTTGGGGGGAGAGTGATATAGATTATGAGCATGACTGAGAGAGCCTGAGGTAATTATGAGTAACTCTACATGGGTTAATGAGTGTTTGTAAAACAATATTAATGTTCCCAGTGTTTAACTTAATTTCTAAAAAGCCACTCCATTATGTTCTTTTGTGGCAATGTACTTTCACGGGGTCTTTTAAAACGGATTCTTTCAATTCAAAGAATGACTCCAAATTTGTAAATTCAAGCCTCTTGGCAAGTCAGTGTGGGAGATATTTTGTGGTAGGTGTGACTTTGTTACTTTTCAAATAGCAAATACCAAATAAGCACCCATTTAGTTCATGTACTACCGTTAAACCTTGTTGATAATACGTCTTTTTTCTAAAAGAGAAAAATATCCAAAAACTTTATGAAGGAGACTCTAGTGGTTAGTGGTTTTACTAAATGATATCCTTTTTTCCATTCTCTGGGATCAAGTCTCTTGCATAGCAGGTGAAATTTATACTTATGATTTGCTTTCCAGATAATCAGTACTTTCTTTACATGAATATTTGGAAGTAGTCTGACTTACAATCATGAGTTCTGGCTTTTAGTTTGTTTTTGAATCTCTTCTGAAGACTTTGTATATTCTGTTTCATTAACTTGTCTTTACATCTTTTTTCTCGAAAGACTTACATATACCAAACTTTCCCCTCAGCTTCTTATTTGTGAAACACACACACGCGTGCGTGAGTGTGCACTCACTAAACTAGCCTACAATGGATTTAAAATAATAACCAGTTCGTAAACAGTGAAACACTGGACACATTCCAGAATGTTTTAACCTAACTCTGGAAAATTACAGATTGTTTTGTCTTCTTGTTATTGAATTGTCATCCTACTAAATTTCAAGTGAATGGTATTCCTGTCAAGCCCAAGATAATGTGATGATATCCCATTTCAGGTAGGAAGAGTGGGGTCCCTGAAAATTGTCAGGCCTATTCATGCCCATATTTCCTTCATCAAAATGTGTCTTGTGTGAATCGGATAAGCATAGATCGCTAGAATATAGGTTTCTGTGAGCATAGATACTGGGCTTCCTTTTGCTGTTGTATCCTTAAGTAACACAGTGCAAAACTATCATAGATTTGTTGTACAGAGCCAGCTAGAGCCTGAAACTTAAGTTGATTGTTCTTGTATGAACTAGGGTAGGGATGGGTGGAGTGCTTTTGTTTGTTTAAACCTTCAGAGGTCTATTCCCAAGTTCTCCTAAGTCTTTTCTGAGACTTAGGAAGGACCTAAATAGGAAGGACCTGTCTCTTTAGGGCCACAGAATGAATTTCAGGTGTGACACAGTGGCCTGGGGATAGTACTTCCATTATTCTGGCTTAGATAAGAATAGAGAGTGACAGTTACATCTTTTGAACTTCACGTTGCTCTCCATGGGTATTTGCTGTGCTATGACATTTTCTATCTTTGAGCTTATAGGAATGGTACTTAGGCCATGGCTCATTCGGGCCTCTCACTCCCAGCACTACCAAGAACCACAGTCACTAAGAGATGTAGGAGAAATGAATAACTCTTACCAGTGGTTATACTACAATGTCTACTACAATGTCTTTATCTTCTCACAAGTATTTCTTGTCAGCATTAGGAATGTATTGTACTGAACTCATGTAGCTCGGTTCAGGGCTGGATAAAGTATGCTCTTCTTTTTCTGAGCTCTTACATATTTTTACAAAAAAAAAAAAGAAAGAAAGGAAGAAAAAGAAACTTCAACTC
Organism: Mellivora capensis; assembly: GCA_004024625.1. Lineage (NCBI taxonomy): Eukaryota > Metazoa > Chordata > Mammalia > Carnivora > Mustelidae > Mellivora > Mellivora capensis. Next base: position 24,644 of record PISX010002717.1, read on the forward strand.
TGAGAAGATCTTTTGTGGAAACAGGGATAGTCAGTTATCCATTATTATCAACATCTTTCTGTCCTAAGATAAAAAGTATTTTTACTTTAAAACACTAAACAAGAAAGTATATGCCTTAGCTAATATAGTTTTTCCCCATGTTTCAGAATGATAACATTGATTTCCCAAATATATGTTCAATTATAAGCTTTCATTTAGCAAGAGAAAGAAGGGGAAAAAAAGAAAGAAAGACAAATTGAAAAAAGAGAAAGGAGATAGAAAGCCCTCTAACCCATGCGCTGTAACTGGTAACCTGTCATGGGGACCCTGAAAATCACCAGGAATTCTGAAAGCTCAGAATTAGCCACCTTGCCCACTTCTTGTCCTTTCTAAAGGTTTTGACGTCAATATTAGATTCTGGATTGTAAGATCATGAATCTGGACTTTATGACGGATGACTTAATCATTTGGATTCTTATTTCACATCATCTGAAACATTTGAATCTCATTCTCTTTTTCTTTTCTTTCTTTCTTTTTATTTTCCCCTGTGGTTCCTCCAGAATGTTAAAGATTATTTGGAATGTAGCTTGAGTAAATCCTACAGTTCTTCGAGTAACACACTTGGGATTGACCTCTGGAGAGGGAGAAGGTGTTGCTCAGGAAACTTACAGTTACCACCACTGTCCCAAAGACAGAGTGAGAGAGCAAGAACTCCCGAGGGAGATGGTATTTCCAGACCGACCACACTGCCTTTGACGACACTTCCAAGCATCGCTATTACAACTGTAAGCCAGGAGTGGTGAGTAGTTTCATAATTAAGTGTCAATTCTAAGTTTTACTTTCTGATTATTCCAACATAATTTCCTGTTACTAAAATGTTTGTTATTTGTGGACTAACTAAGGCTATTAACATTTTGAGAATTTGTTTTCCTTTGGGTACAGTGGAGATATGTTCAGCCTGGTTAAGATTGGGAAGGAGCCTATTGTGGGGGGAATGAGATACATTTTTATTAAGGTCAAGGGAAATCTTTTTTTTTTTAAAGTAACTATTCAGTGTACATAAATATGTTTGCATTTAGAAAAGCACAATCTTAGGAGAGTACCTGAAGGAATTATATGTGTATATATGACAAGAGATATTCTTACTGCTCTGCTCCACATGTAATTATTCCTAGCTTCTTCTTATCACAATACCACTTTACTAATCTCAGTTTGTGATTATGTATGAAATAAAACACTTCATTATAAATCAAAAGAGGAATGAAAATTATACTGTGAGAGATGCTTGGATTGTTTTTGCCGAGTCTATACTTGTAAAAAGAGGCTATTTTAATCTAGGGTTGAGAAGTTAATCAAGTATATACAATCTCATAACTGTAGTTAAAATTGAATTGTGATGCTACTTCAAATGTGTGTTTTATCATATATTTAATAATCAATGTTTTCTTCTTCTCTTTTTTTTCTCTGTGTAATTTTCAAATGTTTTCCACAAATGGTCTGCTTACAAAACATGGAGTTTTATCATTAAAATGAAAAATATTTTTTTTTCTGTCCCCCTAGTCCCCCATGTTGCATCTCCACTTCCTCATATCAGGGATATCATAAAATAAAAATTTAAAAAAAATGAAAAATATTTTCTCTGTATTTTATATAATTTTAAATTATAAAAATATGGTGCCTTTTTTGTTTAAATCATTTATTAAGGAGAAGGACTAAACATATTCACTCATTGAAATCTGATTTTTATGGTGTGCCATATATCCTTGCTGCCTGCTGAGCTCTGCAGTGCTGATGAGTAGCCCAATATATACCCACTGAATAATGCAGGGCATTTTTTAGTCGGTGGTTATCAAATACACTCAGCATTAGATCACGGAGACTCTAGCTATTCTAGTTATTGGCATGAAATGGTTCATCAGACAGTCTGGATGTGATAGAGAAGCGTGGTAACACATTGTAGGGAGAATGGGTTAAAAACTCGAGAAGCCCTGACTTCTTCTCTTGAGCTGAATTAACATTAGAATAGTCATAGCCAATCACTGGGAACTAAAATGGGCATATCACTCGCAGATCGCTTACTCAATTGCATAGCTTCTGTAATTAGTCTTGGTTATGCTTCTGCAGAATTGCAGATTTGGAGTTGTAAAGAATTCCACAGATTTATTTTTCAGCAAGTTGGCACTGGAACAGTTGTACCAGTTGTTACAATATTGAAATGCTTTCATACCAGTTGGTGAATGTATGCTTTCCTGAGTTCTCTGATTGCCCCTTGTACCATCCCAGACTCTTTCCCAGAAGTAAATTGCTCACAATCCAGCAACTAAAGAAGTGATGACTGGTATGGGGTTGGGGTGGGGGGTTCTGGTTTTGGCAGGTGTTGATAATATAATCTTTAGAAGAACAATCTGGGTAAAGTGTACCTTGCAAATTTTGAGTTTATTTAACTCAAGGACACTGCTCACCCGAGGAAGTAGAGGGGAAGGACTGAGTTGTACATGCCCAGGTTTTCCTTCTGGAAACACCAACACAGAGTAAAGTATGCCCTGTCCCTGAGGAAGACTGAGCTAGAAGGAAGCTGGGGCTGTTAGACTGGTGACATTCCTAACACTTGGAAGGCACATCAAAGAATGGGAAGAACATACTCTTCTTTACCATTTCCCCAGCTGTTTTCCTCTTCATCTTAATTCTGGGGTCACATCAGGGATGTGGGTGCTCCTTAGAGGGACAGAACAGAAGATCATCAGGACTGTGTGACTGCCGTCTTTGTGAGCTTGTTTCTCCAATATCAAGCGCTGCTTGAGTATGTAAAGATAAATCTGAAACCGAAGTTTCTTGCCCTTGTAAATTAAAGCTCAAGGCAGTTAAGGCCTCAGATTTATTCACTTCGCCTTCTTAATTTTCTCATTGTATTAGGGGTTCTTCAGCTTTTTGTAGGGTGATGTCTTCTAGCCAGCATTAGCTTAAGTCATGTTCCACTGTAAAGGCTGTAGTTTTCCTTGGTCCCATATGAGTTGAATTGGTCCAGTGCCGTATCTCTGGTGTCTTCACATTTTAAATAGTTAAAGGACTTTATTCATTACCACATTTATCAACGTGGTGCCACTACAGCCAGATTTCGGAAATAAGCCAATATTCAGTCTTGCAAGTCAACAGTTAACTTTATAATTTTAATCTTCCTCCATGGGGACCTCAGAATACTTTGCTTCCTAGCCAGCCCTTCCCTGTTTACAGTTTGTTTTTATATATTTTAATTATCTCTATTTTTTTTAACTCCACAGTACACCTGCATTATTTTTGTATTTAACTTTTGATTTAGATTTAGATGTTTAGCAGTATCTCTGTTTTTAGTTCCTTTTTGTATCTCAGACCCCCTGGGATCACTTGCTTTTTTTGTTTGAGTCAGTCCTCTGGGATTCATGCTCATTTTTATTTATTTATTTATTTATTTATTTGTCAGAGAGAGAGGGAGAGAGAGAGAGCGAGCACAGGCAGACAGAGTGGCAGGCAGAGGCAGAGGGAGAAGCAGGCTCCCTGCCAAGCAAGGAGCCTGATGTGGGGCTCTATCCCAGGATGCTGGAATCATGACCTGAGCCGAAGGCAGCCGCTTAACCAACTGAGCCACCCAGGCGTCCCTCATGCTCATTTTTTATTTGCCTGAAAATGTCTTTATTTTGCTCTCATTCTTAAAAGCATCCTTTTTTTTTTTTAATTGTATGCAGTTACTTTATTTCAACACTTTGTAACTATTTTCCCTTGTCTTTGGCTTTATTGCTATTGTTGGGAAATTGTCTGTAACTCTGATTGTTGTTCACATAAGTAATCTGCCTTTTTGTTTCTTTGTTTTGTTTCTGAATTTCTCAGGTCCAACTTTGATGTGTCTATGGATGGTTTCTTTTTAATTTATCTTATATGGGATTTATTGGACTTCTTGAACATGTAAATTGATGTCACTCTCATGATATCTGGAATATACTTTTTCATTATCTTTTCAAATATTTCCTGTGTGAACCTCTGTCTCCTCTGCTTTTGGACTTCTGATTAAATCTACTTCGCACCTACTTTTTTATTTTCCATTTTTGGCAATCTCTTCGATTTCTTAAAAAATTATTTTGTTTTTCTGGACTATATTTCTTAATTTGCCCTCCAGTTTGCTAATTCACTTGTCAACTATGTCTAATTTGCTGCTAAGCCTGTTATATTTTTTTCAATTTTGGTTACTATATTTTTTTATTTTCAGAGTTTGTATTTATATTGATTCACTTTTTTTAAGACTTTATTTATTTATTTGACAATAAATACTTATATATAATATATATAAATTATAAATATATAATATATAAAAATACTTATATATAATATATATAAATACTTATATATAAATACAATAAAAACTTGTGAGAGAGAGATCACAAGTAGGCAGAGAGGCAGGCAGAAAGAGGGGGAAGCAGGCTCCCCACTGAGCAGGGAGCCTGATGCAGGGCTTGATCCCAGGACCCTGAGACCATGACCCAAGCTGAAGGCAGAGGTTTAACCCAATGAGCCACCCAGGCACCCCTGTATTGATTTACTTTTTAAATATGTTAGATAATTTTATGTAGTTTTCTATTCTGTATATGTATTAGTTATCTATTGCTGAATAATCAATAACCTCCAAAACTTAGTAGATTAAAGTAACAAATATTTGTTATCTTACATTTTCTGTGGATCAGGAATCTACTTGTTGCTTAGCTGGGTGCCTCTGATTCAGCCTCTCCCAAGGCTGGAATCAAGTTACTGGCCAATGTTGTAATCCTTCCGAGGCTTGACTGGGTGGGTGGAATCTGCTTCCATGCTCGGTTATTGATAGGTTCAGGTCCTTATTGCCTGTTGACTGGAAATATCAGTTTTTTGCCATGTGCACCTCTCCATAGGCTTACTTATAACATGATAATTTGCTTCTTCCAGAGCAAGGACTTTGAGAGAGAGTGACAGACCAATAGGAGGTGAGCAAGATAGAAGTCAAAACCTTTTTACAACTTAATCTTGTAAGTGATATCCCATCACTTACATAGTATATTCATTAGGTCTAGCCCACACACAAGGGGAGGGATTGTACAAGGGCATGAACACAAGGAGGAGCACAATTTGGGGATCAATTTAAAGGCTGCCTACTCCATCGCAGAAATTTTCAAACTTTTAAAAATTTCTTTAAATATAGTAAGAATAATTATTTTGCTCCTTTGCTCATTTAGATATCTGAAGTTTCCATAGGTCTGTTTTCTATTATCTGTGTTTTCTGATGGTTCTTTTTCATACTTTAAAAAAAAAACCCCAAAACCAAAGCACCCTCTTTATCAAGCTATACCCTTATCTATCTATCTATCTATCTATATCTACATTTGTATATCTATAGCTATTTATCTATATAATACTCAACACAACCACATAACTAGCACCCAAATCAAGAAGGTGAATTTTACTAGCACTGCAGAAGCCGGCTTCTTTCTAGTCACTAACTTCTCCTTACTTCTAACAACATTGGTTAGTAATGTTTTGTTCTTTATATAAATGACACAGCACAATATATACTCATTTGGGTCTGGTTTCTTTCCCTCAATGTTAGGTTTACAAAATGTGCTTGATTTTTTTCTTTATTGTGTGCTGCTCATTATCATTGAAACATCATTTGTAGGCAGGTTTAAAGCAGAAAAGGAAGGTCTGCTCAACTCTAGAGAATTTATTTGATTCTACAAGGTCTACAGAGTCACTGGGGCATTTCTAGAGTGATTTGAGTTTGTTGGTTTGTTTGTTTCTTTCAATCATCCACGCTGATGGTCATAACCTATTAAGGACATTCCCCCTTGGCTTTGGTGTTTTTTGTTTTTGTTTTTTCTATTTTACATCAATTCTGAGCAAATACCTCTGTGAAGTTCCAGTTTAACTGGGGAAGACTCTCCTTTTGGACTCCCCACCATAGGCCTGTCTGAGCTTTGACTGAAGTTCCTCATGATCCTCAAGGCCATCAAACTAATGTTCACATTTGCTCTCTGTGACAAATGTCCTTCAGGTAAAAGCAACATTGGTGTTTATCTGTAGCTCTGGTGAGACACTTGCCTTTAGATTTTGGCTTGCTATTTCCTTACTAACTGGTCACTTTGATGATATTAAGGAGGTAAATAGGTACTTATCTTTCATTTTAAAGCAAAGGGTTAGTTGAAATGATTTAGTTCACTATTAGCAGAAACCCTTCATAGTTTCATGCTATGGATTTCTTAGCCTCCTTCATCCCACATTTATTTCATCTCTGAGATTTCCTTCAGTGTAATCTTGAATGGAAGCTTTTTTCATATTTCTTAAGGCTGTGCTCCAGGGGCTAATGAGGCCCCCATTTCTTTGACTTAGGCTCCTGAAGACAGTCTTTCCTCAGGTTATTAGTATTCTTTTTTTTAATATTTTATTTATTTATTTGACAGAGAGAGAGAGAGAGATCACAAGTAGCAGAGAGACAGGCAGAGAGAGAGGAGGAATCAGGCTCCCTGCTGAGCAGCGAGCTGGATGTGGGGCTTAATCCCTCAGATCATGACTCTGAGATCATGACCTGAGCTGAAGGCAGAGGCTTAACCCACTGAGCCACCCAGGCACCCCAGGTATTAGTATTCTTGAGGGAAACACAAGCAATAGGATATCCAAAGAGATATATTATAGGAATTGCGTCGTGCAATCATGGAGACCAAAAAGTTCCATAATCTGTCATCTGCAAGTTGGAGAACTAGGAAAGCCAGTAGTGTAATTCAGTCCAAGTCCAAAGGTCTGAGGAAGGGAGAGCTGTTGTATTAAGTTTTAGTACAAGTCTAAAGGCTCAAGAATGGGGGTGAACTAGTCCTAGTTCCAGTCTAAAGACCTAAGAACGAAGAGCACTGATGTCCAAGGGCAGGAAAAAATGGATGTCCCAAGCAAAGAACAAATTTTCCCTTCCTTCAAATTTTTGTTCTATCAGTCCCTCAAATGATTGGACAGTGCCCACCTGCATTGGTGAGAGTGACCTTCTTTATTCAGTCTACAAATTCAAATGGTAATCATTTCCAAAAACACTTTCACAAACACATCCAGAAATATATTTTACCAGCTTTCTGAGCATCCCTTAGTCCAGTCAAGTGGACACATAAAATTAGCCATCACACCTTAGTATCTGAATATTCTTGACTTTGAGTAAAATGTTTCTTATTTTCTGTAAGAGACATTAATGCTTCTACTGTTTCATGTCCCTTTCATAAAAGACCATCTGAGTTTGTAATTGTCTAATCTGATTCTTATTTTAGTATCTTCTTTCCTTTAGTGCAAATATACTGGGATTACTTTTTAAATTTTCTCTTTGTTAGTTGATCTCTTTGTTATTTGTTATTTAACATAGCCCTGAATCACTGAGTTCTGGATTTGATAAAGGCATCCATTGTAGAAATAAATTTTTATCTATCTGTGTCTTTCAGACTGCTTGATTCTACCCAGAAGATTTTTTTTCCCATCCAGGTCTGGACTATATTACTGTACAATTTGGCTCTTTTATAATATGCGTCATCTTTGCTCTGCTTTTCTTCCAAGTCTAAGTTCCATAATTTTGGGGGGGGGATGGGAGTTATTATCTTTCAGGGCACAGGAAAAATCTGAAGGTCCGTCTGCAATTAATTGTATCACCTGAAAGCCCACCTAGTAATTTTTCAAATTTATGGTCTTTGGTGGATCTACATGAATTTAAGATTTCTCTCTACACAGTTTTCTTCTTAGTCCTTAATGTAGAATGAATTCAGGAAATTCAGTCTAATCCTGCCTACATAGGCTTGGTATCAGCAGTAGAATCTTACAAGAACTATGTAAACATGAAGAGCTCACCTGCATTGTGAATATTGCAAAAATATTGAATGCTACCAAATGGCAGGCAAACACTTTTTTCCCCTTTGGCCAAACCTTTGCCTCAGTTTATACCTGTTTACAAAACACTGTTAGAGTCAGGATGAAGTAGGACCAGCCTCTGCCAAAGGTTTACATCTTTGCTGAGGGCAGATTGCTAAGCTCTCATGACCAGCATCTGACCAAGGCCTTCACAGTCTTCATGCCTTTGCTTGGACTTCATTTTCTTAAGACTTAACAATTGTAGGGGCACCTGGGTGGCTCAGTGGGTTAAGCCTTTACCTTCGGCTCAGGTCATGATCTCAGGGTTCTGGGATCGAGCCCTGCATCAGGCTCTCTGCTCGGCTGGGAGCCTGCTTCCCCCTTTCTCTGCCTGCCTGCTTGTGATCTTTCACTTTCTCTCTGTCAAATAAATAAATAAAATCTTAAAAAAAAAAAAAGACTTAACAGTTGCAGTCCTAACTCTTGTGACAAAACAAAACAAAAGAAAACAACACAACAAACTTTCCTCAGGTCTGTCTAGTTGCTATGTCTGAATTCTGTTTGAGATTAGAATATAAAAAGGGATAGGGTAGCTTCTAGTTTCAGCACTGCTATATAAAAAGCTTGGAAGTCATCATTCACATCTTTACAATAAGAATAACTCTGAACAAACTGAGAATCAACCATTTTTGTTAGACCCAACAGAGAACTGAGGTCACAAAACCAACCACCATTTCAAAATGTAGAGAGATATAGGTAAATCCAGAGAGTCACAGCTGAGATCTGTCCCCGTGGAGCAGAAGCCACTGGAGTCATGCACTGATGGGGAAACTTAAATGGTAATTGTAAGGGAATGCTTAAAGCTAAGTGTGGACTGGCAAGAGAATGAGAAACTCATGGAGGTTACACTGTTAGGGGGCTTTATTTCCTATAACCTCAACAGTTTCTTATGGTAAATAGCTAAGATAGGACCCCCTTTGGCTCTGGCACAGGGAGAGGAAAAGTAACCATTGTGAAATACGCCTAAAGTGTTTTCCAGAACATCCTACTCTTCAAGGGAAATTACTTTACTGGAGCCATAACCTGCCTAGAAGGAGGACATTTCTCCCACCCCATGTCCTTTAGCCTGTCTATCTTATGTATAGGGAAAAGCTAAGAAACACTTATGACATAGGTCCACTGCAAGAGTGATGTTTAATCAAACAATTATGGAGGGCTTCCTCTCTGCAACCGCTTACCACCACACCAACATTCCTTCAAGATAATAAAAGTGTATTACAGCTTAAAAAGCTACAAGTAACAGGACTTGCCTAAGGAGGAGTTCTTACAGGAACTCATAGAAAGTAAGGAAGACCAAAAGAAAGACACTAGAGAAATTGGAAGTCTCTAACACTTATGGCTGTAACACACATTGAACATAGTCTAAACTCTACTCAGACTAATACAAGGCCTTTACATTAAAGGCCTGCATGCTTCATTTTCTGTTCACTGATATGTCATGTTTGGCTTTTAATGACAATAACAAAATTATAAGATATGCTAAAAGCATGAAAAAATAGTTTGAAGGGACAATGTAAGAATCAGAATGAAGCCCAGATATGACACAGATATTAGAATTATCAGAAAGGAGATTTAAAGTGACTGTTGGAGGGGCATCAGGGTAGCTCAGTTGGTTAAGAATCCAACTCTTGATTTTGGCTCAGGTCATGATTTCAGGGTCATGATATCGAGCCCTGTGTCAGGCTCTGACCTGGGCATGAAACCTGCTTAAGCATCTCCCTCTCCCTGTGCCCCCCCTGCCAAATAAATAAATAAAGTGACTGTTGGATATATAAGGTCTCTAATGGAAAAAGTAAGAACAATCAAGAGATGAATAGTATAAAGCAGAGAAATGGAAACTCTAAGACAAAATCAAAAGGAAATGCTATAAATAATAATCTCTACAACAGAAATGAAGAATTTCTTAAATGAGCTCATTAGTAGACTGGATAAGGCTGAAGAAAGGATCACTGAACTTGAAAATAAAAACTTGGCAAGCTGAAGTGTAAAAATAAAAACAAAAACAATAAAATACCCCTACCAAAACCATACAAACAACAGAACATCCAAAAATCAGAGAGAATTTTCAAAGGTGTCACATAAGCATATTTGGAATATGAGAAGTGAAGAGCTAACAGAGGAGAAGTAAATATGTAAGTAATGGCCAAGAGTTTTCCAAAATTGATGACAGATACTTAATCATAGATATAAGAAGTTAGAGAAAGTCCATAAAGATAAATACTCAAAAATCTATACCTGGCATATCATATTCAAACTACAGAAAACCCCAAACAAAGATAAAATCTTAAAAGAAGCCAACGAATAAAAAATGTATATAGAGAAAGATAAGCAAGAAGCAAACTTTGTTAGAAATTATGAAAACAAGAAGAGTGTAAGATTTTGAAAGAAAGCCTCCACTAACCTAGAATTCTATAACCAGCAAAATTATCCTTCAAAAGTGAAGAAGAAATAAAGACTTCTTTGTAAAACAAAGCCTAAGGGAATTGTCAATACTCCTACCCCAAAAGAAATGACAATAGAAGTTCTTTGGGGCTCCTGGGTGTCTCAGTGGGTTAAGCCTCTACCTTGGGCTCAGGTCATCATCTCAGGGTCTTGGGATCGAGCCCCGCATCAGGCTCTCTGCTTGCTTCCTCCTCTCTCTCTGCCTGCCTCTTTGCCTTCTTGTGCTCTCTCTCTCTCTCTCTCTCTCTGTCAAAAAAAAAAAAGTTCTTTGGTGAGAAGGAAAATTATATATGGCATAAACTTGGATCCCTATAAAGGAAGGAAGAATGTAAGAGGAGAAGTAAATGAGGGTAAAATAACATTTTTAAAAAAGATTTTATTTATTTGACAGAGATCATAAGTAGGTAGAGAAACAGGTAAAGAGAGAGGAGGAAGCAGGCTCCCTGCTGAGCAGAGAGCCCGAAGCGGGGCTCGATTCCAGGACCCTCGGATCATGACCTGAGCCGAAGGCAGAGGCTTTAATCCACTGAGCCACCCAGGTGCCCCTAAAATAACATTTTTAAAAAGATTTTATTTATTTTTTAGAGAGAGAGAGAGAGAGATTGTGTGAGCACCAGCTGGGGTATGGGCAGAGGGACAGGGAGAAGCAGACTCCTTGCTGAATGTGGAGCCAGATGCAGGGCCCAATCCCAGGACCCTGAGACCACGACCTGAGCCGAAGTCAGATGCTTAACTGACTGAGCCACCCAAGGGCCCCAACATTAATTTTTTATACTAATCTTAACTATATAAGACCTAACTGTTTGTTTAAAGTAACAGTAGTAAGAATGTGTTGGGGGATGATAGTATATGGATAAGTGAAACAAATGATACCAATGTCATCATGGGCAGGAGGGAGTAATTGGGGCTATTTTGTTTCAAAGTACCTACACTGCAGAGCAAGTCTGGTTTAAATTACTTTCAAATGTATATTGACAACTCTAGAGAAACTACTGCATTAAAAAAAATAAGTATAATTGATATGCTGAGAGAGGAGAAACAAGGAATCATATAAAATGGTCCATTAGAACCAGAGAGGGCAGAAGAAGGAGAGGATGACAAATAAAAGCAATGAGTAGAAAAACAAACAAAGAGCTATAAATATCAATATCACCCTTTCAGTAAATGATAGAGCAAACTGGCAGAGAAATCATTACAGACATATTTGATGTGAACAGCACTACCAATCAGCTTGATTTAATTGAAATTTTGTAGAATACTGCATCCAACAACAGAATGCACATTATTCTCAAACTCATGTTGAATAGTCATCAAGATACATCTATTCTGAACTATGACACATACCTTAACAAATTTAAAAGAATAAAAGTCATACAAAAAATCTTCTCAGACCGTAATAGAATGAAACAAGAAATCAGTAACAGATAGCTGAAAAAAAAAATCCACCCAATATTTGGAGATTAGACAACACAATTCTAAATCTCAGATCAAAGAAAAATCTCAAGAGAAAATTAATGATATTTTGAACTAAGTGAAAATAAAAATATAATTTATCCTATTTTCCGGGATGTAGTAAAAGCAGTGCTTAGAGGGAAATTTATAGTGTTATGTATATATTTGACAAAAACAAAGAGGTAAAATCAGTGAGGCTTCTGTCTCAGGAAACCAGACAGAAAAGGAACAATTTAAGACTAAAGCAAGCAGAAGAAAATTAATAATAAAAATTAGAGCAGAAAGCAATGCAACTGAAAACTGGAAAACAATAGAGGACATTAGAAGGACCAAAAAGTGGTTCTTTGAAAAGATCAGTAAATTGATAAACCTTTCTTCAGGCTAACCAAGAAAAATAAGAAAACACACAGATGACCACTTTTAGAAATGAAAGAGAAATCATTACTGTTGATCCCATAGAGATTGAAAGAATAATAAAGGAACACTGTGAACAACTCTATTCCCACATCTTGAAAATTTAGATGAAATGGATTAATTTCTTGAAAGACACAAAGTACCAAAACTCACTGGGGGGAAATAGGTAACATGGATAGGCCTATATTCATTAAAGACATTGATTAGAAAATTCATAAGCTACTAAAAAAGAGAGCTCTGGGCCTCGATGGTTTCATTGATGAATTTTAACAGACATAGAAGGAAGAAATGATACCAAATCTTTACAACCTATGCCAGAAAACTGAAGTAGATGGAACACCTCTTAACTCATTCCATGAGGCCAGTTTTACCCTAATAACTAAACTAAAAACATTACAAGAAAGAAAAATTACAGATCAGTATCTCCCATGAACATAGATACGGAAATCCTCAAAAAAATTAGCAAATAAAATTCAGCAACATATAAAAAGAATTATATACCAAAGCCAACTGGGATTTATTCCAGGTGTGCAACTTTGGGGTAGGATGGTGGGAATTGGTGATGAGTTGAATATGAATTGGGGGCAAGGAATAGAGGCTGTGAACACATAGCAGTTTCTAGCTTGTTCAGCTGGGTGAATGCTAATGCCATGAACAAGGACAAAAAAGTAGGGGTGGGGAGGATAAGCTATGAAGTGAAGGATGTGGGTTTAGTTTTGAATGGGGTGCGTTTAAAGTACTCTAGACATTGTTTAAAGTACTCTAGACTAAGTGGACCTTGTCTGGGAACAGTTCAAGATGTGTGTCTGTACTGTAGTTTGGAGATCATAAATGTACAAGTAGTAATGAAGTGATGGAATGAATGAGATTGCCCAGACCAAGTATGAAGAGATTAATTAATATCAATTCCACCTTCCACTGGGAATAGTTAGCCTCAAGGCATCACCATCATCATCATCATCATTGTCATCATGATATAGCCCCAAGGAATCAAGGGTGAAGGAAGGAAGATCCAGGGAGCAGGCAGAAAATGAATAACCAGAGAAATAGGAAGAGACCTAGAATAAAGAATTATTATCAAAGACACAAAGACACAGAACTTAGCCCTTGGGAAGTTTTCGATTATCAAAGACAGAAGTTGCACAGAGTATGAGTCAGATGAGTACTGAGCAAAGTCCATCTGATACTTCAACTCAGTGGACACGGGCAACACTAATGAGAGCAGTGCTAGTGGAGTTCAAGTCAGAATACGCTGGATTTAAGAATGAACTGGGAGGCAAGGGGCAGAGAGGCATATACAGCAATGCGGTGGTAATGTGGTTCTATTGGGTAGGTACACAGGTTCCTTTTTATATTGGATGTTACGTTGAAAGTGATACTAGGGGACAAATTACAACTTTAAAACACAAGTTAGAACTTAGGAAGAAAGGATAGCAATAAGATATTACTCTCAAGTTTTTCATTAGTGAAAGGAAAGAGTAAGAATGGAAGCTGATTGGAGTAGACTTGATGAAGGAGAAGGCTGTAATGTGGAGACTTACCTATGCTGAATGGAAGGAACCAGTAGAAGAGAAGACATTAAAGATAAGAGACATGGGCAAGGGTTGATATAAAATATGCTAGGGGGAGTACGTGCCCCCCAAAGGGAGATGAACTTTAGATAAGACTAGAAATCTCTCCTTTTGAGATGTGTAAATCCAAGGTAGAAAAGAATGAATATATTGGAAGTGACAAGGAGAGAAGTAGGGGAACACATTTCCAAAGTTGTCACCGTCACTGGTTGTCAGAATTAGAGTACATCAGAATTCCTGGAAAAGCTTATTGAAAACCAGATTGCTGGGCACCGCCCTGGAACTGAGAGGTCTGGGTTAGGGCTGAGAATATGTAGTTCTAACATGCTCCCAGATGAAATTTATGGAACCAACTTGCGGACCAGATTTTGAGAATTCTGGCCAATTTTCTCAGTGAAGTAGGAGGTTAGTTCATCTGCTGAGAGTAAGAAGAAGTGGACCTTCCACTTTCCTTTCAGCCAAAGGCATACATTGCTTCAGATCACCAAGCATGAGTTTTTATCTGGGGGCATTTCTTTTTTCTGTGCCAAGCCAACTGACCTGTGGTGGAATTCAACTCCCAGTTATTAGCTAATAGTACTGCTCTAAGAATGCTTATATCTTAATGATGCAATAGAAATATTGTCAGGTGCATTTTCAATTGGATAGGAAGAAGCTCAGAGATTCAAAAAAAAAAGCAGGGAATCTTGTTTTAGGGTTGTCCTTATGGTAAGCTTTTTCTTAAGAAACAGTCTGGCTTCTCCTGTGTTATTCCTTCAAAGAAGGTTGTAAGTATCGGTTTGCTTGTTTCCCATCTCCGTTTGCCGGAAGGCTGTGCTTTGCTTCTCGAAATGTTTCAGCTGTGAACAGGATGATTCTATTGGGGTGTCTTTAAATGAGATGTGATGTCCTCCTCCTTTGGGGAGAACGGTGCCTGTTTCCCTATTGCTGGGTGGAGGGCTAGAAGCAATTTCAACTCTTCTCACTATTACAGAGGGGGGAAGTGGTCAGTCAGCCGGGGGTGGTGACTCAGAAACAGGGATGTGCTTTATTGCTCCTACAATGTGTCACAAGTTTACAGTCTGATGAGGTTTTCAATAAAAATATTTTACACTTTTGAGCTGCCTCTCAGCTGCAGATACTAAAGCCCTGTTTTAGAGATCAAAATACGCACAGATGCTGTAAGCAAATGCCATAGATTCAACAAAAGCTGGCGAGAGGATGGGAAATTGATGACACACACATCTGTGTAGCTCCCACCAGGATTTACCACCCACTGACATTTTTTGGCTATGGACACACTATTTGTGCCTTGTGCATTGAACACTGCTATTTACGAGTCAGCAATTCACAAAACACTCCCTGTCCCAGGGTCCCCATCTCAGGTATGTGAGATAATGGACAACGATATTTATTTATTTGTTTATTTATTTATTTATTTATTTTTAAAGATTTTATTTTATTTATTTGACAGACAGAGATTACAAGTAGGCAAGAGAGGCAGGCAGGGAGAGAGAGGAGGAAGCAGGCTCTCTGCAGAGCAGAGAGCCCGATGTGGGGCTCGATCCCAGGACCCTGGGATCATGACCTGAGCCAAAAGCAGAGGTTTTAACCCACTGAGCCACCCAGGTGCCCCGACAATGATATTTAAAATCAAATGTCATCCCTGCCACTCATCATTGTTTATATATCCTGTTATCAGATCAAAATTCTATTGGAATATAGGAAGTGTGGGTTTTATGTAGAAGGTACTTGGGATGATAGGATCTAGCCTGTATGAGTATGATAATTGCTGTAATACTTTAGAGTATAGATAATATTCTATCATATATTAGAGTATAAAATATCCTTTCCATCTCTTTTATTTAGATTTAATTGCCCAACAACCCTGTGAGGTGGGCTTTATTTCTGAAGGTAAAAAAAAAAAATAAATAAAAAACGACTTCAAATAAAGTATAATCATTGGAAGAAAGGATTTCATACTACAGAAATATTTAATTTTGATGTTTGATGGCTGATAGCTTTCAGTTCCCCACCTCTCCCCTTTGCCTCACACCTAGGAAAGAGAAAAAAAAAATGCACCCATCCCCTTAATCATAATAATTCCCTAAGCCACTTTCCACCTCCTTCTCAACTTTGTTTCACTTTAGATAGAATATGATCTCTTCTCCTTGGGGAATCCTTTTGCTCTCTGCTCTGTGAATAGTCAACTTTATTTCATAGTTGTTATTCCTTACATGTCATTGATCCTGACACCCATAAATTCCTGGGCTGCAGCAGCTCAGCGTCCAGCAGGGGATGCTAGGTGCCAAGAGAGTTCTAGATAAGGTAATGGTGCTTTCTTCCTTCAAACACTGGTCATTGCAGATAGCAACAAGAAAGTTTTGTGCTTAACTCCTGGCTAATAACTGAAAGATGAACAAGACATGATCTCTGTTTTTCCCTTCAGTAGTAACAGCCCGTAGAAGAGGAAGACATTAAATCTAAAAAAAATCACAAAATAATGTCACTGGTAGTATGTCCCAAGATACTGTGGGGATGCAGAAGAGTGAATGGCTATTCCTCGCAGTTTGCATAGTATGCATGCAGGGATGTAAAAGCATGAAAAAAAATGGAATGTTCAAAGAGCCATTTTCAGCTTTATTTGGCTGGAGAATGGGGTGAGTGAGGTGAGATGTGGTTGGCGAGGCCCTTCAAGGCTCTGCTGGTAAATTATCCTGAGGATATTGGTGAGCCATTGAAGCGCTTTAAGAAAAGAAATAAAAGAAGACTGCTCCTATTTTAAACAGTTAGCTTTGATGGCAGTGTGGGAGATAGATTGGCACGGAGACAGAAAAGTAATTTAGAAGGACACAGCTTATGTCCAAGCGGTGATTGATGAGGGAGCAGAAGGCAACGGAGGACACAGCACAAATGGGACCCCCCCCACACACACACACAAGGTGGGATCTCTGTGACATTCCTCAGGCACTCAGAGCAGCCCTAAAGCTAAGGGAAGGAAAAACAAATGGTTCACTTATAGAGATCACAGTCCTGCAAGACCTGTGTCCCCCTCAGTTTACAAATGTCTCAGTGATTTATAAGAAAAAAACATTCTTATCAATAATCTAATTTCCAGAAGGACATACAGATAAAATTAGACGTGCCCACTGACAAATACTTGAAGCAGGAAGACCATAACATTCTTCCAAGAAGGTCCCAACTGCGTTAATGCTTTGCTAAACATTAAGAAAAACAGCTTTCGCCTGACCATAGGAAGGCCTCTGGTATCCCCTAAGTCTTCTTTAGCATATGAAAATCCTGTTGGAACCTCCCTTATCTTTGCCTCCTGCCCATTCCAAAGTATAAAATCAGTCACTCCTTAACAACCCCGGTGCTCCAGCAGCTCTTTTTGCCTGTGGGTCCTGACCCTATGCTTTAAGAAAACCACCATCTTGCACCAAAGACGTCTCAAGAAATCTTTCTTGGTGGTTGACACCCCCCCCCCATCTCACCCCGCTAAACCTCATCTACATCCCAAAACCATGTCAGTGTTGATGGCGGAGTCAGGACAAAGGCAAGGAAAACGGTCAGAGGAAGACGAACCTGCGAGGTACTGTTCTAGGAGGTGGGGTATGTAATGGTGGAAGAGGACAGAGCAATTCTTTGTTTTTATCAAGATGGCATTCTGATTGGTGTATGAGAGAGAACTATCTAATATCCAGTCTTTGCTTCTCTCCAACAGTAAGAAAACTGCGGAGTTGTAACTGAGCACATGGCTACCCAGGAGATAGACCACCTTTCAGCCTTTCTTGCAGGTCCCTCTTAGTCTTAGAGCCTAGGAATCTAGGCTCTGGCCAGAACATGCCTTGAAATGAAAAGGCATCCTTTTCCTTCTACTCTCCCCTTTTCTAGTAGCTGCGATGGCCATGCCGTGGTTGGATTTCTTGCACCTTGTGACCCAGGTGAAACCACTGGGCTGATCAAGCTGCAAAACCAAAGGGCACTGAGCATATGACAACTTCATGGAGGCGGCCACACCAGACTGGATTTGAATGTGAAGTAAATACAGGTCTATTGTTGCTGTGGGTTTCTGTCTGCTACAGCAGCCGAACCTGTATCATAAATAATACTGGGAGATATAGACGATTATGATGGAGGTTTACATGAAGGGGATGCCCAGATCAAGAATCCCACAAAGCAATCATCTAAAAATATGAATAAATTATGTATGTGTGTTGTATACAGCCGAATCGGTTACGCTTAACATATTATCCAAAATAAGTACTAGTTGTTCTTGGCATGCAAGGAGGAGGTTTCCTAAAGGCCCAAGCTAGCCAGTCACTTGCTCCTCGGACAAGAGAGACTCAATTGTGCAAAGAATTTACACTTGGGGGTGCCAGCCAGTGTGATGAAAGGGGAGACTGGGAGCTCAGTATCTCTTCATTATGTCTTCTCATCTTATGTACTTCATTATGTCATCTTATTATTAGTTGTATTTATGAATCCTATCTCAAGTAAATTGGTTTTAATTCATAGATAAAGGCACGAGTCTGTTTACTGAAGAACAAGCTGATTAGAGTAGTGATTAAAATAATTAACAAGACTGTAGGCTGAACCAATGTGAGGAAAGAAGCAAACAAGATGATGGGATAGAGTAACTGTGAGCTGAGCAAAGGAATGGTACTTTAGATGAGATAGCTATGGAAGTCTTCCAAGAAGAGAAGATATTTGACTAGTAACCCAAATGATAGAAACCAGTTAATCAGCAAAAAGTTTGTGTGGGAGGGTGCTTTATAGGCAGAGGGAGTAGAAGTATAAATGTCCTGGGGTGGGAGAGTGCCAGGATGTTTGAATAGGAGAAAGGAGGCAAGTGTGGCTAGAGCACAAAAGCAAGGGGGAGAGGAAGACTATGGCTGGGATTAGAGAGGCAGGGAGCAGCTAGATCACTTGGACACTTATGGGCTAGAGTAAGGAGTTCTGTTGTATCTTAAGAGCAATGAGAAGCCATTACAAGGTTTGTAGACAAAAATGGGACATGATCTGAGTTTCAAAAAGTAGTGTTTTGGATATGGGTACAATGTGTAGGAGTAGAGAGGAAGCAGAGATTACTGTAGGAAGGTGATCTGAAACAGGGTGACGCCAGAGTAGATGGAAAGAAGTGAAAGAATTTGTGTTGTTTAGAAGAAGCCTGATAGACATGGCTTGCTGCAGAATGCATGTAGAGATCCAATGCTATGGTTTTTGCCTGAGCAGCTGGATTAGTAGTGGTGCCATTTGTTGAAATTGGAAACACCTGGGGAAAGTAGGGGGGTAAACCAAAGAACCTATTTTATTTCCGGAGAACTTTGGCAAAAGTTTCCAATGGATCTCTTAGGCTCCATTGGTTCCATAGCCAAGCCAGGCTCTTATATTGGTTACAGCAATTATAAGCCATCAAAGAGGCTGGCCCTGGGTGCCATCAGGGGAGTGTTAAACTCCAACAGCACATTATACATCATTAGTCTACTCATTGTTATCTTGACCAAGAATTGGTACCTGACTTCTGGTTGTCCCTGAGGATGAGAAAAGAACTCTTGTGGTTCAGCTGTAATATAACTCTATGTTACACATTCCACCCACCTGACTCTTGGTCAAGGCTTCATAATTATACATGGCTCATTATCATTCTTTTCCCTGAATCTTTTGCACCATTTATGGAACAACAATAACAGGAAAGCAAAAATACAAATACTAAAATACAAATTATTTGTTTCATCTAATAGAATGTAAGTATTGCTTTAAAGAGATATTTCTGTTTTCCAAATATCCAGCATGGATATGTTTGTAATCATGTACATATTCACCAACCCTTTTATTTCCTTTCATCACCAAAGTGTGAATTTCATCTAAGGGGTCAAGAGATTCATTTAATATAGAGACTGATTGATTGTCAGGTAAATCTAGTTCCTCCTCTGGCCAGTCAGCTTCCATCGGAAGAACAGCATGTGGGGGTTTTAATTTCCCAATACACCTTGTCATTGACATCAGTGTTACGATAGTTTTTTTAAGAAAATCAAATTATTTTTACTAATTACTTCATTATTACACCCAATAGTAGTTACATTATGAATTAGGCTAAGATCATTACAGAATGTCAGATAGAACTAACTTCCCAGCAAGAATAGCTCTTGCCTATATAAAAAATTGTCACGGATTGGAGTATAAATTTAAGGGCCAGATCTCAGTAAGTTCTGATTTCAGGTTGTTTATCGGCATAATCATATGCCCCACCCCCCATTTCATACTATAAGATTGTGCTGATAAAGGTTCCCAAAGGACCTTATGTTTTAAATAATACCTATCTTCCCCCTATCTGTAAAATTCTAGTTAATTGTTCTGCGTTTCCAATTTTGAGTAACTGCACTATTTGGATATGTTTGATTTTTGTTATGTGTAAGGACTTGGCAGTTAGTGAACACCTAAACAAACTATGTTCTCCATTTAAGAATTTTATTCCTTGTACTTTTGCTACCAATGCCCTGGACGATAGTCCTTTAGATACTCTGCTTCCATCTGAAGGAACATACTTAACAGTCCCTCTTTGGTTAGCATGTATCTGCTTCCCATATTTGTACTCTAGTAGGTTAACTGTCTGTTACATTTTTTTTTGAAGATTTATTTATTTGACAGAGATCACAAGTAGGCAGAGAGGCAGGCAGTGGGGGGGGGGAGGCTCCCTGCTGAGCAGAGAGACAGATGGGGAGCTCGATCCCAGGACCCTGAGATCATGACCTGAGCCGCAGGCAGAGGCTTAACCCACTGAGTCACTCAGGGACCTCATGTGTTAAATTTTTATCCATTTTTATAAAGCTGTGCTATCTGTCCAGGCCATTTGCCATTCTTTTCCTTATTCCTGAAACAGCATTCCTTTTAAGCAACAAGTAGAGGCCAATGCATCTTTTATTTTAGTATGACCCTTTGTATTAGACTCAAATATGGCTTGTCCTATAACTTTGAGATCTGTGCCAACTTTCCCATTATTCATTTAGAGCATTTTGGCCAGTGTTCCTTGAACAGACATGTTATTACCATAGAATGTGTATTACTTAACTACAGATTGAATATATATTTTAGAACCAAAAATGTTGAGTTCTCCATATAGGTACTAGTAATCTCCAAATATATTCCGTTTGAGTATGTGCATTTTTAGACAGAAGTCCAATACATTGTCACATTTTTGAAATGTAAAGAATTACTGTTCTCGGATAATTCCTTTACTACTCGTATTAATGTTATTAATATAAAATAATTAACAGTTCCTCAGTGGATCACTCATTCCTCAAGTATTTATCGCCATATTATTTCCCAACTGAGAGTATAGGGGGAACATCTGTGAAAAAGAAAATGGTGGCCTGGGGCATTGTCAGGCAATGAGAAATACTAGTTTTAACTCAGGAGCAAGATTAGATGTAGAGATGCTGATTTGTTAAGTCTTGAGAGATAAAATGAATTTTTTATAGCTAGGGAAATAGAAAATCCTCAAAGGAATTTCTAGAATGAGAAAAGGACAACATTTGAAAGGAGGGGGAAGACAAAGGAGAGTGAAGACAGTGGAGCATGAGCAGCTCTGATGGTACAGGAATAAGGAGACCGGTGTTAGGAAGGATGGAGCGGTTAAGGTTTTCATGCTACAGATAAGTCAACTGAAATAAGGGCAGGGAATGGGAATTGAGTCTGGCAATTAGGAGACCAAATTTTAATGCCTTTCCATTACTCCACTTTTTAGCTCTATGAATCTAGTGGTCAAGGTTCCCAGATGGGGGACACTCCTACATTATGTTGTGCCGCTAATCTTAAAGCCATAGCTGCTATCTGGTCACTTTGATTTCCTTTTGTCAGTAAACCAGTAAGCAAAAAAGAAGTTGCCATATTGACAGGGTTAGTGGACTCTAATCATCAAGAGAGTATAAGACTACTGCTAACTAATGGAGATAGGAAGCACAAATATCCCAAACAGGTCACAGAGGAATGAATGTGAGCAAGGCCACTTCTGCTTCTATGCCTTCCTTCCCTGACACATACATTCTCCTACCCAAGGCTTTAGAACCATGTAATGGTGACTAGTTTAAAGTGTGGACCTCATTCTAGAGGGTAATGCCCCATCCTACAATGGTGTCAACCCCACACTGGCACTTCAGTCACAACTTTGAGTCCATTACTTTCCTTTCTTATGGAACTTCTAGATGGTGTGGTGATAGTAGGATCAGGGTCCAGGGCCCTCAGTTATTTCCTTTCTACCATTTCGCCTCTGCTGTAAAATGATCCCTTGGTCCAAGTTAGTATTATGTGGGATTCCAATCTGGCCACCATATACTTTAGTCCTGCCAATAGTGGGCTGGCTGAGATACTTTGGGTGAGAAAGGCAAACCCAGACCAAGGATGTATGTTTGTTCTGACTAGATTAAACACAGCTATTTCTTGAGTGAAAGGTGTCCTGGGTAATCAGTTTGCTACTAAGTGACTTGTTAGTCTCCATGAGGGATGATTTCTGCATTGTTCTCTGTTGCTGGTAGGCCCAATAGTGAGCAGCAGTAGTTACTAGATAAGCTTTCAAGAGGGGGAGTCCATTATACTGTTAGATCCTTAGATCCATTCATATTCTCCATCTCTACTACTCTGGCCACTCTGTTCATAAGACCATTGATGAGTCTACAAGGTGCCCAAGTGCAGAGACTAGCTGACATTTACTGGCCAAGTCATCCTTGTTTTTAAGGTTTCCTCTGCAGTGGATTCTCTCTGGTTGGCATGAACATGCCGTAGGACAATCTCCATACTTGGCACCCACTCCCATAGGACCATCCACATGCCTCCTACCCAGACCTTCTTATACTGAGTCTTCAAATCTTGCTTGTTTTGGAACCCTGACACTCAGCCCAGTCGTTAGACTATATATATATATATATATATATATATACACACACACACACACACACACACACACACATATATATCCAAATTATAGGCCACTTTCTTTTTCTTTCCCTAATTGATAGTTTTCAGGGCTATTCTGTAGCGTAAGAGCAATTTATTTTCAGCTTGTACCCCAATACTGGCCCCCATTCATGTACCAATCTTGAACTTTTCCCTCCTTCATTAGCTGGTTACAGAGAAGCCTCCATGTGTACATAGGTGTGAAATAGGAGAGAAGCATTGCTGTAGGAGTGACAGATGACATGGGAATTAGGGACATATTTGTGCCATTCTCTTTTACTCTCTGGACCACTCAGATTTGATCCCAGCTGTGTCTCATCCCTATTATGATGCATAGCTGCTGGGGTCACCTGACCTTATGATTTGTTGGGTCTGTTAGTATCACAGGTATGCTGGTAAATATTTAATAATTATCTCTGAAAAATACCACCCTAATTTGTAGCATTTGATGAGTTTTGTGGTATAAAGACTCCTACCATGGCTGATTTCAAGCTGCCAAAGTAAGGTCCCAGGGAGATGTGCGGGTAGAAACTCTGCTCTAGCATATCACGATATCCAGCTGGTAATAGAAGTTTTGGCCACTTGATATCACTTGGGGTATTACAGGTTGATGGTCAGTTTTCCCTGGGCCCGGTGTCATGCTAGGAGTGGTCTGTCAAGAGTTTTTACTTTCTTGCCACAGATGTCATCACTTTATCTAGAACCCTAGCAACGAGTACTGTATATAATATATTTTGCTACCACAGACAATTCTAGTACTATGAGTGATGTGGATCAAGCAACAATCTTAGACCTTATGCAGAACCTTTCCTTGCCTTGGGCTCCACTCAAGACTCACAGCTTTCGACATCATCTGACAGATGGGTCATGGCAGTATTTCCAAGCATTCATTTTTAAGCTGCTTCTCAGACCTAAAAAAGCCTGTTAAGCATTCTGGTTCTTTTTTAGTGCTAGGAGTTGCAAAGTAATAACTTATCCTTCACTTTTGAATATCCCATGATGCCCAAAACACTGGACCCCTAGAAACGTTGCCTGTGTAGCAGGCTCCTAAATCTTTCTGGGTTTTGTCTCCTTCTGGAATATGCATGTCTTTCTGAGGTGTCCAGAGCACTTGCTACTTCTTGCTCACCAGGTACAAATAACATGACCTCATCAATACAGTGGGCCAACGTGGTTATCTCTAGAATGTTCATCTGGACGGAAGGCTCTTCTGACAATATAATGACAGAGCACAAGAGAACTGATGTAGCCCTGAGGCAAGACTGTGAGCTGCTTCTGATTCTTCTTCCTTGATAAGAATGAAAAAGAAAACATTTGTTGGTTCATTGGTGACTTGCCAAGTAGTCAAGACTATTAATCTGCTCTGGTAAATGTACCTGGTATATTTGGTAAAGCAGCTGTAATTGAGGTGAATGCTTGATTAGCTTGTGGTAGTCAATTATATAGTCTCTTGTAGATTTTTTAGTTACCACAAGGACAAGACTGATATATTAATAGGGTCCTACTTGGAACCACCATTCCTACATCCTTTAAGATTTTGCGAGTGGCACTGATTTTTGCTTTCCCTTTGAGATGCTATTGTGGGTTGAACTGCATCCCCCAGAAGATGTTTCAAAGTCCTAACCCCTTGTACCTGTGCATGTGACTTTATTTTGAAAGAGCGTCATTGCGGATGTAATTTGGTAAGATGAGGTCATACTGGAGGAGGGTGGGCCCTGAATTTAATGTGACAGGTGTCCTTAGAAGAAGACGGAAATTTAGACACAGAAACAGATATTCAGGGAAGACAGACTGCGGCAGAGACTGGAGGAGTTACGCTGCCCCGAGCTGAGGAATGCCTGAGGGCTGCCAGAGCTGCAAGAGGCAAGGAGGGAACCTCCCTTAGAGACTTTGAACAGAGTATGGTCCTGCTGACATCTTAGTTTCAGACTTTTAGCCTTTGGAACTGTGAGAGAATAAATTTTTCTCTCTTTTTTTAAGGTTTTATTTATTTTTTTGACAGAGAAAGAGAGAGAGCACAAGTTGTCAGAGAGGTAGAGAGAGAAGCAGGCTCCCCACTGAGCAGGGAGCCCCATGCGGGGCTCAGTCCCAGGACCCTGGGATCATGACCTGAGCCGAAGGCAGACGCTTAATGACCGAGCCACCCAGGCACCCTGTAAATTTCTCTTTTTTAAAGCCACCTAGTTTGTGGTACTTTTCTATAGCAGACCTAGGAAACTATGGCAGACTTAGTGGCAAGTGTTCACATCTGCCAGTTGCCAAGTATATTCATTACAGTTGTACGTTTGGAAACCAGGGAAATGACCAGGACCATCAGGACTCACTATAAGACAAACACAGTCGGAAGCTGACTTCCCTATACCTCTCCCCTTAATTGAAAGTCATGATGGTGTTTGGGATCTTTGGCTAGCGGTTCAGTCTGTATGCAGTAGTTTTGAAAAATCTGAGTAATCCACAGAGCTAGTGGTAGTGCAAGATCTTTCCTTTTCTTTAGTTGATGCGTTCCGGGTCAGAGAACTGGGCATATGAACACAGCTCTTCACTGGGGGTGGGAGACTTCAAACTCTTCAAACTTTTGCTCATGTGTCTTGATCCCCATTGCCTGTAGGTATGGATACATGAATATACACACGTATGTATGTACTCTTTTTTTCATTTTAAAGATTTTATTTAGTTATTTGACAGAGACACAATGAGAGAGGGAACACAAGCAGGGGGACTAGGAGAGGGAAAGCAGGCTTCTGGCGGAGCAGGGAGCCTGATGTGGGGCTTGATCCCAGGATGGTGGGATCATGACCTGACCAGAAGGCAGACGCCCAATGACTGAGCCACCCAGATGCCCCCATATGTACTTTTTTTGACTGTGTATCTATCTTGCTCCTAAGGATGAAATGTTTTATAAACCGTTTTCATAAATTTCTGTGGGTCAGGCCTTTCTGACCCATTCTGGACTTGTCACAGTTTATGATAATTCTGTCTACCTTCTAAGGGTACTTAGATGTACTTACTGAATGATGTGATATCTTTCTAACCTCTGTACCTTGATAGAGTGAGTGTCTCCCGTGGCTTCTAAGGAACATGGTCCGCCAAAGGGATTTTGCCTGATAGAGTGGACCTTATGCATGCTTCTCTGAGCTTTTAAACCCTTCCTCCATACGTTGATATAGCAGTTGTGGCATCTCTATGTTGTTTAATAAAGGCCTATGCCTTTTTCAGGTGTCCAGGGGCCGTTCATTCCAACAGCCAAAAGCCTCTCCCCCTTCCTTCCTTCCTTTCTTTCTTTCTTTCTTTCTTTCTTTCTTTCTTTCTTTCTTTCTTTCTTTCTTTCTTTATCTTTCACAGAGAGAGAGAAAGCAGAGTAGGCAGAGGGAGAGGGAATGAGAATCTCAAGCAGGCTCCACACCCCGGCATAGAGCCCGATGCTGGGCTCGATCTCACGGCTGTGAAATCATGACCTGAGCCAAAATCAAGAGTCAGATGCTTAACCAGTTGAGCCATCCAGGTGCCTCAGGATTTGAGATTTGTGACTGTGTCTACACAGATAATCCCTTCAAGTGTCAGGTTCCCAGTTCTTCCTCTAGGGCCCTGAATGTGTGTTAGAGAGTTGCCTGGGCTGGGATTCAGCCTTTCCTGAGGCTCTGCTAACAATTCAGTCCTGTCCCCCTGTTCGTGACTGCTGTCCCGCTGAAGGAGCAGAAATGTACTTTAAATGCTGCCATGGACTCTCTCTTACTGTCCCACTTTGATTTAAATTGTTCATTAATAGGCCTGAGCTTACCGTTTTCTCTCTTCAATCATGGTACCTAGCAACAATAGCCAATTCCACAGTTCCCAGTTATTATGTCTCATACCTCTAAAACACCCAGGGTGTTGTTGCGGTCATTACGGCCCCTTCCACATGTATCCCATCACAGGTTGTCATAGGCGGGAGCCAGAAGAATGCTCCAGCATTCCAAAGACAACCCATGTTTTACTTATTTTCAGTGATGGGATTCTCACTGACATCCAGCCAGAAAATGATCTAATACTAGGATTCCCATATTTAGAGTCTGCTTCCTGGGAACACCTATGGTATCAACTGTCTTAGATTGGGTTCCTTAGAACCAACCTGAGATAAGGATTCTCGCTTAAGTGCTTATTGGGAATATGCTTTCATTAAAAGGAAGATGAAGGAAACAGAACAGGGCAGGAAAAATGGCAAACACAGATGTGTTCTCAGTAGAGATTAGCTTCAGTCTGATCCCACAAGATACTCCAGAGCACAAATGACACGACAAAGCCAGTCTTGTGGGGGCAAGTGGGCTGACCTTTTGTATTCCATGCCAGCAAGTCATTGGCCAAGTCAACCCTGATTGGGGTGGGGACAGGTGTAGTTTCTCAAGCAAGGCGCCCCCATTCAGTCCAGGGCAGTCCTCTGTATTTTTATCTCCAACAATCACAGTGAATGGGACAGCCGTGCACCAGCCAGAGGAGGGGATGTGGGCAGGCACCAATAGCATTCGGCACGGTATTTTTTGAGTTATTCTGTATCTAAGGTAAAAACAATGTATTTCTTTAAACTGTTCAGAAATCTACTGTAGGCTTCACTAGGAAGGTTAAATTTATCTTTCCTTCCTTTTAGTGGGATTACATTCAACCCCACTGATTATAAAACCCAAATATTCTTTTAGCCGTCTTTGACTAAGATACCCTCACACCCATGAGATCTCCCCTCCCAGTCTGCTGTCAACAGTTAGGGTCCCCACATTGGGAATGTTATATTTCCCACTGTGACCTTGATTTATTTCATCAATTTTTTTCTTTCCCCTTTTTACCTTTACTTTTACTATATCATCATTTGAGAGATTATGAGAACAAGTTCTTTCAGATACCTTGTCCCATTTAGAATGGATTTTTTTTGCTTTCCATGTGCAAGTGAAAATGTCTCTATACTAGTATATATTATTTCTGAAAGGGGGACACAGAATAAAAGAGGAGATGAAAAGGAGGATCCAAAAGTAAGGTACCAATGGTTGAGAATGAGATTTTTTATTTCCTATTTTTTTAGTGTGAGTTTGGGAATTTGTGTGGTTTTTTTTTGTTTGTTTTATTTTTGTTTTGTTTTGTTTTGTTTTGTTTTGCCAGGTAAAGAAAGTGGATAGCTTCAGCTCAGGGCTTCAGTGTTCCTGAAGGGTTTGTAAATAAGTCATGTCTCTCCATTTGACAGAAAGTAGTATGTGATTAGAACCATCCTGTTCTTCTTTATTCCCCAAAGCTCTGAGAACACTGTGGAATAAGGAGCCTGTGCTCCATGAACACCAGAAAAATGGTGGTGCACGCTAACGTGCTTTGAAACCTGAAAATTCACATAAAAAGAAGACATTATGGCTGCTTTACATTGACCTCTCCAAAGTCTGCCCTAAAGTTCTATTCATGTTATATCCCTTTTCACCCCATATATAAATCCCTTGTTCCAGCCTGAGATTCCTTCTCCCACTTGCCGCAATCCCTTTTCTTTTCTCCTCCCGAGATATCAAAATTTCACCCCTAATTCTGGTCTGAATCCTGCTGTAGGAAACAAATTCTGATGCTCCAAGGTTTGACAGCAGAGGCTGCGTCTCGCTGTGGGGAAAACTGTGCCAGAAACCTGTGGGCCTCACTCTTGTCTACTGAGACTCTCCTGCCTGAGGGGAACTCCTTTTCTTGGGATGGTGTCCTCAAAGTGTGGTTGCCAAGGCAGAGTATTAGTGTCACTAACGAACTTATTAAAAAGAAGGGAATAGGCGCCGACCCAGTCCAATTAAACTGGAGACTCTGCGTATGGGGCTCACCATCTGTGTGCTAATAAACGTTCCGGGTAATTCTGAGATGTTGCTAAAGTTGGAGAATCACTCTCTGGGGACACTCTTACTGATCACCTTTGATACCATTTTTCTGGTCTCGGGGAGTGTGCTCCCTCATTTAGCACTTGAGCTAAATAAATTCTTCATTGCCATGGCACAGTTGAAACAGTTAAACTAACTTTCCTAATGGTTTGTCCATAATAAAAGGAAAATGAATTTCTAGAGCAAAATATAATTAGACACAATGATTCATAAAATATGGAAATGTGCTGGAGTGGTTAAAAGTACCAGTTTTATAGTCAGACAAACTATAAACTTTGAATCCAGATTGTTACTTAATCATGTTGGTATTAAGGCTCTGCATCTGTTACATGATGATAATAGTAATACCTGCCTTTTAGACCTGCTGCAAAAATTAAGGGAGATGAAGAAGGTAAAGCAATTAGCAGCGCTCCTGACTCATACAAGGTGTTCAGTAAATGGTAACAAATTGGGTTTTGCTTAGTCATCCTTAGGACCTAACCCCTCTTTGTAGTGGATCTCAGCAATGAGTTCTCAGGCCACCTTCATGGGGCATGGAACGTTTTCATTGTTGGAATTCAGAAACTCCCCAAGCATGTCTAGGGTCCTTGGAGTCGAGGCCAAAAGAAATTCAGGGATTCTCTCTCCCATGTCTGACTCTCATAGTCCAAATTCCAGTTCATGGTCTCAACACCCTCCTATTATCCAGGCTATTGTTTTGGGGAAACATCAGGCCCATCCCCACCATTTACAGGGCTGGGAGCAAAAGTACAAATTAAAGGTCCACACAACATGTATTTATAGTCGTAATTTACAGAGCAAGCTACAAAATGTTTTATCCTCTGTATAGGCAGGAGGACAGCCCCCACAGTCCCTGAAACCTGTGACTTTGTTACTTTACGTGGTAAAGGGACTTTGTAGATGTGATTAAGTTAAAGACCTGAGATAGGGAGATTATCCTGGATAATCCAGTCACATGCAATCACCAGGGTTCTAGGGTCCTCCTAAGAGGGAGGAAGTAGAGTCTGAGAAAATGTGACAATAAGCAGAAGTTGGAGTGGTGTGCCCTGCCACGAGCGAGGAATTCAAGCAGCCAGTAGACGACAGAAAAAGCAAGGAAATGGATTCTCTTCTGGAACTTTCAGGTAGAATGCAGCCCTGGTGACCCATTTTGGATTTCTGAGCTTCAGAATTGTTCAGGTAATATGTCTGTGTTGTTTTAAGCCACTAAGTTTGTGATAATTTTTATAGCAGCATGAGGGAATCCATAACCCTCCTGCTTTTATAATCATGAAATATAAAATATGTCGATGAATGCTTTTATAAGACTGTGTAGTGCTGGGATATCAGTGATGATTGAATTTAATGATTATTTTGTGTAGTGAATGGTCTGTAAATGACCCACTGATGTTTAAATGAATAATAAAATGAATTCCTTAATTATTTTTATTTCATTTCATTTGTTTTTCTTGCCTTTATTTCATCATAATTATGCATTCTGTTGTTCAGAGTACTTGTTTTTAATGGGTTTGTTAAATTAGACCACCTTTCTTGAGTTATTGTAAGTTGCCTTATAATTTGGAGAAATTTGGCTCTACCAGGGCAGTGGCAACTCAATTGTCATTTAAACTCTAAATTTTAATTCTCACATTCATAAAATAATTTCTAGATTCGTGGAGTTCTATTTAAATTCTTTTTTTTACTAATTTTTTTTTCAATCCTGAGATGTTAAAAGAAAACGTAGAAAATAGAAGTATGATGCTTAATTTGTTCAAAACTTTCACTTCACTTGAAGTTATAGGATGACCTGGAGTGGCCAGAATATAGTCTCAGGTTTATTTGTACTCAAAGCTTCTCTTTCACTGTTACACAAATATTTTTATCTTCCTTTTCTAATCTCTTTAGTATTTTATTGGCAGGTCACTTTGGTGCATATTTCACATGCAGCTTATTTTAATTTGGAAATTTTTTTCAAGAAATTTAAAAATGCTTTTTATTCTTTTAAAAATGAAGTAGCCAAACCCATTTCTGTGTTGGCATTCTTGTAAAGATTTTGCTAAATCATTGATAGCAAGCAACAATTCATATTAAATAATGATGAATCATCCCAAATTTAAAATTAATTACATTTTCACCAAGCATCTTGATTTGTTCCTCATTGAGGATAGTCTGTCATTTTGCTTATTTCTTTTTAGGCATCCTTTATCATGTTTAAATAAAATTATAAATAGCATTTCGTTGGCATTCCCATCATGTGCCAAGAGTGGTTTTGACAGTAAATTGGATATGTATCTTAATTAGATGTTTTAGTTTGGGGAGACCTGTACAATACTGTATGTACTATTTAAATTGTTCATATACAGTCATCATTAACAGCCCAGTTTGACTGTATCTTCTTGTAATAAATTCAAACCGTGCACTGGCTCTACCTGGCACAAAGAATGCTTCTGGAATTTTGACCAAAATCTATCTTGAAAAACTTTTCTCTTGCCAACTGTTTAGCACCAGTTGTGTAGGCCTATCCTCAATAATGTTTCAAATTATTAAAATAAAATGGAAATATCTTTGATATTTTTGAGAATTTTATTAATTTTATTAAATAGTCCAGGAAACGGTACCTATTAAAAAATTCTAGGGTTCCGTGTCTATCTGGTTGCCAATGTAAAAAAAAAAATCTGTATCATGCTTTGTGCATTTTACATCTAGGTTTCCATATATGCCAACTTATTGTTAATGCAGACTGTTTAAATTTGCAGAATGTTCCATAGTTTCCACGTGCAGCTGTTGAAAATACTGGTCCAGTTTGTGAGTACCTTGAGCACCATGAGCAGGAACAGAGAGAAGTGAGGAAATAGATGGTTTGCATGGCTGGAAAATGATATAGTATAAGAGACTCCAGGCACTCATTCTGTATGAGAGGATATATTTAAGTCCTTTATCTTTTCTTTCACTGAAATCCTTCCCCATATTCTGAAGCTATGTCTGTCTCAGTGTCAGTCACAGGCTGTAAACCTTTAAGTATTAAGACATAGTGAGCTTTTATTTTGAGCACTAGGACAAGAACTATAGAGAAGTGCTTCTCTGGGGCAAGGAGTTTATGAACTTTCCTCTAGGGTTAAGCATGGTACTCAGTGGGGCAGCACCCACCCTTTTAGGGGATACTCTGTGCTCGACCCAGAGAACTGTGTCTTCCCCCTGTTGCCTGCAGAAATTGATGGTGGCAACAAAGGCATAATCCATTACTGCAGAATAACATAATAGCCACGTGGCCCTTCTCTGTAGGCTAACACACACACACGGGTACATGCATGCACCCGTGCACCGTGAAGAATTTTAGTTGTTCAAGCTTGTGTTAATAACAGGGAAACTTGGGATTCAAGCCCAGGTTGGCTTCACACAAAGCTGGTTCTGGTCCTCTAGCCCTTAAGAGTATTATTTCTTCTTCTTCTTCTCCTCCTCCTCCTCCTCCTCCTCCTCCTCCTCCTCCTCCTCCTTCTTCTTTTTCCACATTCTGTTTCTTTTTTTTTTAAATTTTATTTTAATTATTTTTATTAACATATAATTTATTACTTGCCCCAGGGGTACAGGTCTGTGAATCATCAGGCTTACACATTTCACAGCACTCACCATAGCACACACCCTCCCCAATGTCCATGACCCAGCCATCCTATTCCCCCCACCACCCCCAGCTACCCTCAGTTTGTTTCCTGAGATTAAGAGTCTCTTATGGTTTGTCTCCCTCCTGATCTACTTCTTTCTCTCATTTAATTGTCTAGCACCTTAGCCATACCTTTGTCACTCAAAACCAGTTTGCATTTAGCTTCTTTGAGGAAGGCCTCTTGATCCCCTTTGAACTTGTAAACACAATTCTGATGTCACAGATAGCACATGATTTAGTTGTCCTCAGGATTACATGCTAGTCTTCTCCTGATCTTTGAGCACAAGGAGGACCGTTTTCATTTCTGCATTTCTGAGACCTAACAGAGGGTCTGGAGTCTATTAGGAGCTGAACAACTAATTTTTAACTAAGTTAAATGGGACAATAAGAAAGTCCGTGATCTTAAAAAAGAAATCTACCACCACAGGAATTCAGGAAATACAGAATAATCGTAAGTTATGGTGATGACATTCAGAAGTCGCTCAAATGTCTTTAGGTTCCAGACTGAGTAGCTGCTGGTATATCTTAGGAGGAATCCTGAGACAATCCCCCCCTTTTCTTCAGGAGTTGATTCAGATATGGGCTGTTGCATACTGTCAGCAGTTTCTTCCTGATATTTCACCTGAAGGAGTTCTTTTAAACGATGGGCAGTGGCTCTGAGAGCATGGCCGTAATTGCCAAAGTTTCGTTCTGACTCCTGGGGTATATTTTAAGGTTTGAGAATATTAACCTCAGCACATTTTAAAGAGCAGTATTTTTAGTTTCTTGGGCAAACGGTCCCATTTTAGTTCAGGAAATAAAAGGTGTTGGTTTAACTGGCAGTGATAGCCCCTTACTGTTTCCTCTCTAAAGATTTTTCACCAACTGTTCTCCTTTTCAAGCAGAGTTGTTCACTCCTTCCTTCCTCCAGTGGCTTTTCTCAAAGCCATTTCATTGAAAACACACACATGTACGTCCGTAGGCACACACAGAGTGTCACATCACATAGAAATGTTATATTATTTATATATTATATATATTTTGTAAGATTGTATTTATTTGACACAGAGAGAGAGAGAGTGCATGAGCAGGTAGAATGGCAGGCAGAGGGAGAGGGAGAAGCAGGCTCCCCGCTGAGCAGAGAGCCCCATGCGGGGCTTGATCCCAGGACCCTGAGATCATGACCTGAGCTGAAGGCAGAGGCTTTAACCCACTGAGCCATCCAGGCGCCCAATTAATGCTGTTTTATATGCAGGTATAGAAAGAAATACAGATTGTAGTTCCTTGGGTTTCTGATGAATTTCCTCCTGTGTGATTCTCTGGTGACTGTCCAGTGACATAGAGACTTCCAGTAAATGTTTGTGAAGTATGTGAATAATTAATGAGATAAAATGAGGTGGAGCTTGACATAAACTTGCTACTTTTGTATCTGTTGTGAATGTTATGGTACATGTCTCCCTGGTACACTTGTGCAAGATTTTCTCTGAGAGGTGTGCATTGGTGATGATTTCGAGGGTACGCACACCTCAGACTTTAACTAGGAAAGACCAAATAATTTTTCAAAGTGCAGAAAAGGTCTTACAGCAGTGTATAAAAGCTCCTATTAATTGATATACTGACCCTTGATAATGTCAAGACTTCTTCATCTTTCCCAATCCAGTTGGTATGTAATGGTATCACATTATAGGTTTAATTTGTATGTATATAATTACTAATGAAGTTGAGCAGTTTTTCAGAATTTTTGAAATTTGCCATGTGAGACTATTTTTAGAGCAGTATCACGTTTACAGCAGAATTGAGATAGAGGTAGAGAGATTTCTCATGTTTCCTCTGCCCCCCCCCCCCCACAAGCAGAGCCTGCCTCATCAACATCACTCATCAGAATGGTACTTTTTTTTTTTTAACCAAGGGTGAACCTACACTGACACATCATAATTATTCAAAGTCCACAGTTTCCCTTAGGGTTTACTTTTGATGTTGTACATTTATGGGTTTGGACAAATGTATAATGACATATATCTATCATCATGATATCACATTGAGTATTTGCCCTAAAAATTCTCTGTGCTCTGCTTATTTATCCCCCAACCCTGCAGCCAAAGCCATTGATCTTTTTATTGTTGCCATAGTTTTGCATTTTCCAGAAGGTCATGTAGTTGGAATCATATAGTATATAGCCTTTTCAGATTATCTTCTTTCATTTAATTATATGCATTTAAAGTTCCTTCATTTTTTTTTTGTGGCTTGATAACTCATTTCTTTTTCACATTGATTAATATTCCGTGGTCTGGATATCCCCAGTTTATTTATTCATTTATCTGCTTAAGGGCATCTTGCTTGCTTCCAAGTTTTGACAATTATGAATAAAGCTGCTGTAAATATTGTGTGCAGGTTTTTGAGTGAACAGAAGTTTGCATATCCTTTGGGTAGATACCAAGGAACACGATTGCTGGATCATATGAGAAGAACATGTTTAGTTTTGTAAGAAACTGCCAGAATGTCTTCAACAGTGACGGTGCCATTCTGCATTCCCAGCAGCAATGGATGAGAGTTCCTGTTACTCCACATCCTTACTAGCATTTGATGTTTTCAGTGCTCTGGATTTTGGCCATGATACTGTTTTTTAATTGTTTTAATTTGCATTTTCCTAAGGGTTTTTCATATGCTTATTTTCCATCTGCATCTCTTCTTTGATTAGGTGGCTATGAAGGGCTTTGGCCCATTTTTATCTTTTTATTTTTTTAAAGATGTTATTTGAGAGAGAGAGAGAGCGAGAGAGAGAGCGCGTGCGCGTGCGTCTGTATGTGCACAACCATCAGTGAGGAGGGGCAGGGGGGAAAGGAGGAAGACTCTGAAGGAGACTGCGCTGAGAGTGGAGCCTGGGGTAGGGTTTGGTCCAGGAACTTGAGATCATGACCTGAGCAGAAATCAAGTCAGATGCCTAACTGTCCGAGCCACCCAAACACCCCTTTGGCCCATTTTTAATTTGCATTATTTTCTTACTGAGTATTAAGGGTTCCTTTTATATTTTGGATAATAGTCCTTTATCGGGTATCTGTTGCATATATTTTCTACCAGTCTGTGGCTTTTCATCTAGTTCTCTTGACACTGTCTTTTGCAGAGCAGGGAGTTTTAATTTTAGTTTTAAAGTCCAGCTCATTGGGCACCTGGGTGGCTCAATGGGTTAAAGCCTCTGCCTTCGGCTTGGGTCATAATCTCAGGGTCCTGGGATCGAATCCTGAGATCGAGTCCTGCATCAGGCTCTCCACTCAGCAGGGAGCCTGCTTCCCTTCCTTTCTCTCTCTGACTGCCTCTCTGCCTACTTGTGATCTCTGTCAAATAAATAAATAAAATCTTTTAAAAAAAAAATAAGTTCAGCTCATCAATTATTGTTTTTCATGGATTTTTGTCTTTGGTGTTCTACCTAGCAAGCCATAATCACACTCAAAGGCATCTACTTCTCTCCTGTATTAACTTCTAGGAGTTTTATAGTTTTGCACTTTACGTCTAGGTCTTTGCTCCATTTTGAGTTAATTTTTGCAGAGGGTGTGAAGTCTAATGTTCATTTTTTTGTTGTTGTTGTTTATATAGACATTTAGTTGTATCAGCATCATTTGTTACATGCTTTCTTGGGGGGGAATTTGATCCAAAACAGCCTTATTTACAAAAATTTTTAGAATTGGCATGGCTCCATTCCCCTCTAAAGAGCACGTATTTAAAATATCTACACATGTCAGGAATTCGTCCTGGGAGCCATGTAGAAATAATCTAACTTGATGTCATTCTATGATGAAAAATCGAGACCTAGAGTTGGAATAATTCACCAGAGGTCACCAACTCACTTTGTAGTCTCTTCTCACCTCCATCAGAAGGGCATTGAGCTCTGACCTCTAATGCTTCTATAAGTTCTGTTACTGCAGAGATCTGTGGTTCCTGTACCCTGGAGACCAAGGCACTTACCAGCCTATAGTGCTTTGTTCCCTCTTTGCCTCTTTGCTGTATTTGTTGTTCTTTCTTTGAATACTTCCAGAAGTTTCTTCAGATAGTTTAGAGCTGTGACCATCAAATGAAGAGTATAGAGAATAGCCAAAGGCATTATAACAAAGAAATTTACTATTTACTATTCTGCTTGTTTCTTTTCAGTGACACAGTCCCAGCTAGTGGACGTGGAGGTAGATGCAGGCCAGCTTCACGAGCAGGTGATTGGCATGGAATCCCACATTTGGAAGGGCCCAGGTCTTGCTTTAATGCTTTGTTTGTGCCTTGAAATTCATAATCGTTTTTGAACTAGGAGCCTAATATTTTCATTTTCAATTGAACTCACAAATAATGTAGCTGGTCTTGGGTACATAGTTTGGTATAGAAAGAGGAACATGGCCCTTAGAAATCTGTAAGATGAGGAATGGAATCCAGCTTTGGTTCCCCATGTTGTATGGCCTTAGGCAGGATTCTTAAACTCTCTGGACTTCTTCCTTTATTGAGAATATATTGATGACAGAGCTTATATATATTGGAAATTTGCTTTAAAAAATAATTAACAAATATCACTGCAGTAGCTACCATGTGAAAAAATAGAATTAGTGACAGTAAGCTAGTGTGTTCTGGAATCAGATTTACTAGGTTCTTATCTGAGCTCTGTAATTTATAATTTATAATCTATAATTTGGTGATGCCTTGGATAAGTTCCTTAAACATTGTTTGTGACCATTCTTTGTGACCAATCCTAGGAGTGCTGTTAATGTCAAAAGAGTGAATTGTAACTTCTCAGCATGATACTTGGTATATAGTATTCATTCAAATGTTAACTGTTACCCAAACTCTTTTAAAAACATGTGTGCTGTAGAAAATAATCAAAAGGATCTTTTGTAGAGAAAAAGTTGGGAATCCATAAGAACAACATCACAGGGACGCCTGGGTGGCTCAGTTGGTTAAGCGGCTGCCTTCGGCTCAGGTCATGATCCCTTGGACTCCTTGCTCGGCAGGGAGCCTGCTTCTCCCTCTGCCTCTGCCTGCCACTCTGCCTGCCTGTGCTCTCTCTCTCTCTCTCTCTGACAAATAAATAAAATCTTAAAAAAAAAAAAAAAGAACAACATCACAGTGAAGGACACAAAAGCTATAAGCTACAGACCCAAACATGTGGCCTTGTCAATGTAAATTTCACTTAGCACTCCCCTCTGGGTCGGTCAGTGTGCCCTGGAGGAGAAGGGATATCTATTGTCAGTACATTCTGCATAGTTAATTCTGGGGTGCTGTTTTACGTAGTTGTACTTTCATAGTAGAAAACCCATGGGGCACCTGGGTGGCTCAGTGGGTTAAAGCCTCTGCCTTCGGCTCAGGTCATGATCTCAGGGTCCTGGGATGGAGCCCCAAATCAGGGCTCTCTGCTCAGCGGGGAACCTGCTTCCCCCTCTCTCTCTGCCTGCCTCTCTGCCTACTTGTGATCTCTGTCAAATAAATAAATTTAAAAAAAATCTAAAAAATAAAAAAAGAAAGAAAGAAAAGAAAACTCGTGAGCACAGCTTCCCCGGATGTGTTATGATTTACATTTGTCACCCCAAAGTGTGGAAGGGGCCAGGATAAGCTCCAAGAGGGAAGTCCAAATTCTTCCAGAATTTTTCAGGATGGTCCCAAGGCATAGTGCTGTGAATAACCAAACTGAAGGAAAATGAGACCCTTTTGTTTTATTCAAAAGCAGACTTGTCCTTCCTCTAGATTACTGTATCCCAGCTGTGGACTGATCTGTAGTCCCTTAAAATCCACATGTTGAAGCCTTAATCCCCACTCTGGTGGTATTTGTAGGAGGGCCTTTGGGAGATAATTAGGGTTTGATTAGATTGTAAGGATGGGGTCCTCATGATGGTGTTAGTGCCCTTGTAAGAAGAGGAAGAGATAGATTCCTCTCTGCATAGGCCACACTGAGGTAAGGCCATGTGAGGACACAGCAAGAAAGTGACCTTATGTAAGCTAAGAAAAGAACCCTCACCAGAACCCAGCCATGCTGGCACTCCTATCTCAGGCTTCCAGCCTCTAGTACTGTGAGAAAAAAATGTGTTTAAACTACATAGTCTGTGGTATTTTTCTTTTTAAAAGATTTTATTTATTTATTTGATAGGGAGAGAGACAGAGAGGGAACACAAGTGGGGGGTGGGGGTGGGAGAGGGAGAAGCAGACTTCCTGCTGAGCAGAGAACCTGATGCAGGCCTCAGTCCTACGATCCCGGGATCATGACCTGAGCTGAATGACTGAGCCACCCCGGCACCCCTAGTCTCTGATATTTTGTTAATAGCAGCCTGGGATAACTAAGATGAGCCCTTCTGACAATTTTCTTCCCTCATGTGTTTTTATTTCCCTTTCCTTGTTTGGATTGATGCTCTCTGAGCACTAATTGATTAGTTAATTACTAGAAAGGTTCAGGAAAGGGGCACCTGGGTGGCTCAGTTGGTTAGAAAGGTTCGGGAAAAAACTAAGTGGATCCTCCCCCATAAGAGTATCAGGAGAGTATTTTCCTTGCTGCTGTGGGTTGAATTGTGTGTCCTGAAAGATTATGTTGAAATCCTAACTCCTTGTATCCATCAATGTGACCCTATTTGGAAATAGGGGCTTTGCAGATGTAATCAAGATGCTGTCATCCCGGAGAAGGGTGGGGCACCTAATTCAATGTGACTTATGTCCTTCTAAAAGAAAAGGAAAATGCCACGTAAAGGCACAGACTAGTGGGTGAATGCCTTGTGAAGACAGGCAGATATTGGAATGACCCAGGTGCAAGCCAAGGAATGCTAAGGACCTGTGGCCACCATCAGAACCTAGAAAGAGGCAAAGAAGTATTTCATCCAGCATCTCGGAGGGAGCAGGGCCCGGATGACATCTTAATTTCAGACTGCTAGCTTCCAGAACTGTGGAGAGTACATTCCTGTTTTAAGTTACCTGGTGTGGGGCACTTCGCAGTAGTAGCCCTAGGAAACCAGACACTTAGCTTCTCTCACTCAAACTGCTTTTTATTCATGATTTCAGCCTCTTCTCTGTGATTGTCAGCAGCAGAATTACCTTCAAAGCAAATGAATAACATACACAGGCGTGAGGACCCATGAAGTCCTAGACATTGGATTTTGTGGAACAAAAGGTCACCTGGAGAAAAGAGCTGCAGTGGGGATGGGTTCCACCGTGCCACGTGGTCCCCCAGGCCCCACACATTCTTTCCCTTGTAAAGAACCCAACTAACCACAATGAGCAATGTATATTTGATGGTGTATGGGAGGTGATTTCAGCCTATTTCTTGCCCAGCATGTGACTGATCAAAGGCCACAGTATCTTTGTCTCAGGTGCAGCAGGAGATGATATTTAAACTAGAAGGGACACTGTTTATAGCAATTTATATTCCAGATGCCTTTGATGTATTGACTCCCACCCTCAGTTGCAAGCGTGCTCCTCTAAAAATTTTTATTGAAATACTTTATTTTATAGTTATGTATGAGAAAAGGATTATGGATTATATTTAAGTAATCATTTCATGAGTTCTGTCCTCAGATAAGCAGAAATAAATATTCATCTGTTTTATTTTCCAACACAAGGGGGCAGCATTGCTGCACCGTTCATTTCCCATAGGCCTTGCTAGGCTCTACTTCAAACACGCAGGGCACCTCTTTGAAATAGAGAATCAGTTGAGCATTGCACAAAGGTAGACCCGGGCTATTTATCAGTTACATGAAATTCTTTTTAATGCTAGTTTTGACACCAGGACCCTTTGATGAGCCTTCACACAAATTTTATACATTTTATATTTGCTTCATTGTTTCTGATTCTGTAACACTTCTGAAAAGAAGACGGTTGTATTGTTTTTTGTAGCGTTGACGTGTGGAAATTTTCTAGACATCTGAATCCACTTAAATGGAATCTTCAGTCCTATTTCTGGAAAGTGGATCGAGTACCAGGTTATAGGCCTGCTGGACACACAGAGCAGGTAAACTTCCTCTCAGATATGACATAATATGTCTGCAAGAGAGGAGGATCACTGCCAAGTTTTCTGGCAAGTTCACACACATGAGTGCTCTTGGGGACGGGGAGTAGGAGGGCAGGGATAATAGTAGTCACAGTAGTACTAGTAATACTAATAAGAAAAAGTACTGTGTTTTTGGTTGCTTGCTGTATTTTAGTTCCTTTATTTGCTTAGCACATTATTCTTAATACTCTTATAGAGTACGTATTTTTACTCTCATTTTTATAACAAGGCTTCACTGGGGCAAGTGCTTTATCGCTCCGTGCACAAAGCTAACTGGCAGCACTGACCGCTTTTCCCACTACTTCCCACTACTTCTCCTGTTATTCTCATCAACAGTGAGAGATGGAATTCAGTGATTTGACAAAAAAAAAAAATCTGATTTGATATTAAAACTTCTTCATTCCCTACCCCATTCAGTTCATATGCAGGATTTAGTCTAGTCTACTGTTGTGGTTAATTTTATGTGTCAGTTTGATTGGGCCAAGGGATGCTCAGATAGTGGTAAAACATTATCATTTGGCGAGACTGTAAGTTTTTCTGGGAGAGATAGCATTTGAATCAGTAGACTGAGTCAAGAAGATCACTCACACTAGTGGAAGTGGGCATTATTCAATCTTTTGAAGGCCTGAAGAGAACAAAAGACTGAAGAAGGGCGGATGGCTTCTCTGAGCTGTGACATCTCCCGCTGTCCTCGGATATCCCCACTTCTGATTTTGGGGTCTTTCAACTTGGACTTCGAATTTCATTAGCAAACCCCCTGCTAAATCATGCCTTTGGGCTCAGACTGAGATTACACAATTAGAAATCTGTATTTCTTTCTCCTTCCTCTTCTTCCCCTTCTCCTCCTCCTTCTTTTGCACACACACACACAAACACATTAAAAAAATAACTGCCATATTTAAAAAATTTACACTGCTCGGTGGCAAGGGGACCAGGCTCTGACACACAGTCCTCTGCAATTCTAAGCGGTGCCCATTGAGGCCACTAGGTGTCTCTAGAAGGCTTGAAGTTTAACGAAGAACATGGCTGTGTCTAAACCCTGAAGCCTTGTAAAAATACACGATCTTAATGGCTCCCTTCTCTGAGCCCAGCGTCCACTTGATCCATGTCTTTGCCTTTGTACTTAGCTGATTAGTTCAAGTCAATAAGCCTTTCTTGAGCACCAAATGCGTACTAGGGAAACATTCATTCATTTTGAAATGTGCACTGTGCTAGGCACTGGATATTCAGCAGTGAACAAAGTGAACTAATCCTTTGCCCCTGGAGTTTTTATTGGTAAGATTGATGGTAAAGACACACACATGTGGAATGTTTGCTCATAACAGTAAAGAAGAGAACGAGGAGGAGGGGGAGGGGGAAGGGGGGAGGAGGAGGAGAAGGAAGGAGAAAGAAGAAGAAGAAAGCTTGGTGAAAAATTACAGAATGATGGTGGCTGCTATTTTAGATGGAATTAGCTTGAAGACTTCTTTGAGAGGGTGAAACTGAGCAAAAACCTGAATTAAATAAAGGACTGAGCCACATATCCATCTGGGAAAGTCATTTCTCAGCAGAGGGAACAGAAAGTGTAGCTTATTATGCACTGAAGTTTATTAATAAGCACAGAAGTATGCTTATTATGTTTGAGAAACAAGCTGGAAGACCAGGAAAACCATGCAAAACCCATGGGTTTCCTACATAATTTCTTGTCTCTCTAAGAGGTAACATCTATTATT
Organism: Mellivora capensis; assembly: GCA_004024625.1. Classification (NCBI taxonomy): domain Eukaryota; kingdom Metazoa; phylum Chordata; class Mammalia; order Carnivora; family Mustelidae; genus Mellivora; species Mellivora capensis. The sequence goes on from PISX010002717.1 coordinate 66,547, forward strand.
ATAACATTATGACTTTACAGCTCCTCTCTTAAAGTTGTCCATAATAATGGCAATGATTATTTCTTACTATTTGCTGTGTGCTAGGATAGTCCCTATATCCCTAACAAAGAAATGTAATTATCTCCTGTTATTCAGAGAATCCATATAACCTTCCTAAGGTAACCCATCTAGGAAGTTGGGGAGACAGCGCTTGGTCTTGTTTGGAAGTGCAAGCTGTGAGGTGACTCACTGGGAAGACAAATGAGTGAAACATACATAATGATGTGACGGGCTTATGGAAACTCACCAAGAGGGGATGGCACGTGACTCGTGTCATGGAGGGTGAGGATGGGTTCCTTAGGGGGGCAGGAGAAGGGAGTGGGAGTGGAGAATCTCCTGGCAGAAAGAAAGGCAGGGAGGCTCGGAAGAGCATGATTTGTGCAGGAAATAGCGAGCAGTTACATGTGGCTGTAGAATCTGTAACACTAAGGTTAATAGGTATGTTCTTCTGCCCACAAGTGCCAAGAAAGATTGGCTCCTGTGACAGGATACCTCCCGGCCATGGCTGGTTGGGGAGAGTTGGACCCCTAACTCAGCTGCAGCAGAACGTGTCTTATAGGGACACACGGGTTGTGTGGCTTGGCCCAAACAGATGAGTTGGTTGAATCTGATTCTCACTTTTAAGACTTTGAAGCACGGATGCCAAGACTATTCCTCCTCCATAGATGGCCCTGGAAGAGGGAGGTTCTCCAAACTGGGGTGCCCAGGAAGTTATCTGAGGCCATGTCAGAACTGCTTAGGAAGCTGTCTTTAGGAGGAGGACGATAAAGCAAGTGCAGGGATGAGGGAAGTTGGAGCATCCCAAGGTCTCTGAAGACCTGGGGACCGTGGCCCTTCGGTTTCTGCCTCACCCCCTATTCCCAGTGCTTCAGGCCTTCTGCTTCCTGTCCTGGGTGCCAGAGATCTCTGTATTCTAAAACTAGGGGGATCCTATGATTTGTGATCCCAAATGGCAGTTTGGAGAGTCAGAGAGGGCGTTGTCAATAATTGCAGGCATAAGATGGAAGATCATAGGCATAAACTAGGATGTACGCAGTTGAGGTGGGACATATTCAACAATGTGCTCTCCAGGAAATAACAATGACAGCCACGACAACAACAGACCAAAATTGAATTTATAAGGCTTTCCAGTCTCCGTGGCATAAATACTCCTACCATGGTTGATTCTAAGCTCCCAACGCTGCCTCAACCGGTTTGAAAAAATCCTGAAAATTCAACCGTCAACTTTCTCAACCTACGACCAGCCAGCTGCACCCACTACACCCTGGATGCCGGCTGCCCTCCCTAAAACACCCTCTCCCCCAGGTCCCCTCCTTTGTATTTGTACATAGGCTTTTGAGTGGACTGGATCCTTGCAACTCCAAAAGCTCAGACTAGAAAAGTAGTGCATTTGATCTTGTGACTGGAGGCGGTGGCAAGTTTGCCTACAACCCTCCCTTCCAGGTCCTTGTCCGAAGCGTCCTTTTCCCTTTCCCGTGTGCCCAGCGAGGTAAGGAGCACATAGTAGTCAGTAAACAGCCACTGCGTTCCTTGCCAGCGGTGGGAAGGCACCTTTGTGACAGCAAACACAGCTTCTCAGGCCATCTGGAGCCTGGGGCTCTGACATTCTCACAGAGATCCAATTGTTGTGAGCACACTAACCCCTGTCAAACCATAGCCTACCACAAACAGAGAATGAAGTTTATTACTTCAGTTACGGGACAGTCTTACCCTATGGCCACATGGGTACTGTCTGATTAGTTTGTTCACAGTGCCCAGAGGCAAGTGTTGCCATACCGGTTCTTCATTTTTCAAAAAACACCACCTTTCCCTTCCTCAAACTGGAATCTTCCAACCTGTTGTAGAAATAAGGTGATCACCTGAACTTCTTAGTTAAGCCTAGATGGTGCAGAATATGTTCTTGCTGGCAATCTAGATTTTTCTTTTCTTTTCTCTACCTTGTTAGTCCTATTTTTGCTTGTATGTAAAGATCTGTATACATTCTTGGAGATGGGTGAAATAGCAGAATTCACTTTCTAACAGTTTTCTAAAAGCAGATTTCCTTGTTTTTGAGAAGAGATACGACTAGAAGACATTTCTTCTGAAAATGCTAGATGTGTTATTGTTAAGTGACTGATACTGCACCTTTAATGGGACTGGAATTTATTTCAAGTTAGACACATGTGTGCTTATGAACACACACACACACACACACACACACACACACACACACACACAGAGTCTTTCCCAGCTGAAATGAATCAAGCTGAAATGCCTTGTATTACCTTGTACAACCACTTTCCTTTTTAACTGAATTGCTCAAATAGTTGTTTGTTTACAAAAGTCTTCCCAGTTTATGTGCTGACCAATAAAATGGTTAACTAGCAAAAATTTTTCCAAGGGAAATTATTCCAGAGTACTGTAAAAGTCAAGGTACAAAATCATACTTGTAACTAAAGACACTAAGTGCCAGCTTTCAGTAGACATACATTAGAGTCAAGATCAAGATTTACCCCTCTTGGTACTCTGGGTTGTGATAAGAGAAATGAATTTTTATGAAACCCTCATGTGGCAGTCAGTTCACCACAAAATTCTGTGTGCTTATAAAGTGTTCATTAATGTCCTTGCTAATGTTCAATGACATGGGTCTAAATAGATATTCACAGAATAGTATATATAAAGATGTTTGTGAAAGCATTGCCTGAAATTCTGAAAAAAGAGTAAAAATTCTATATATCTAATAGATGAGCTTGGTTTAATTTCAACAGATAATGGATTCCTATCAGACCCCTTAAAACCATTCTGAAGAAAATATTTGCCCCTGTGGGAAGGGGTTCAGAATATATTGCTAAGTAATGAAAACTAGCAGCAAAACTTTGTAACATTTTTTACATATATGTATGTCCTTTGTGTGTGTGTGTGTGTGTGTGTGTGTGACTAGAAAAATATATATACTAACGTGATCTGTTGGCAGTGGTTGTACCTGGGTTGAAGGGTTCGAGTCATAGTGCTTCATTTCCTATTTACATGGTTCATTGTCTTCTCTTTTACTGCCTTGAGCCTAACTTGACTATTTTCATTAAAGGAGAAGTTACTCTCAGTGAGTTTTCTGGATTTTGATGAGGATAGTCAGAGGTAATGAACTATAAAATGCAGGCATACATATATACCAAATTTATGGAGCAGGGACATCTGAATAATTCATTAAGTTCCTGCCCTTTTGTTTAAGAATTGGTTTTAGAAAGGTGAGCAGAAATAACCTAGAAGAATGAGAACACCTTAGATAATAGGAATTGATGCCTGCTTAAAGAGTTAAGGCATCTCATTCCCCATGGCTCAAGGAGAACAAAGCTTTTACTGTACTATTAATTAGAATTCAGCTTTGCATGGTCTGTGGTTACAAACTTCAGTGAAATTGGTGCAGGATCCTATTCTCAAAGGGTTACAAAGCACATATTGTTGTCAAAGTAAATCCAGCATGGAAAGATGGCATCCTTGAAACAAAAATTAAATATACTTTAAATGGAGCAAACCACGTTAGACACTTTAATAGGTTTAAATGTTAAACAGTGATGATCATTTCCAGAAATCTTGTTGGCCTTTTCTTTTCTTTTTTACTTAAAAATGAATGTATTTCCCATAAATCTAAGACAACATTTTTTTTAACAGTTTATCTGGGGGGTGGGAATTGAACTGGAATATAAATACTATCAACCATGATGGTTCCCAATTAATGGATCAGAGTAACCGTGCATGAATTTCATTAAAGCGAACATCACGTCACATCTTAACTCAAGTTCTTGGCATACTGCCTGACACAGAATAGGCACTCCTCAAAAGTATGCATACATGATAAAGCTTGAAAATGTGCTTACCTGAAGTTTCCGAACTGTGCTTGCCCTTGCATAGAAAGGCGTGAACGAAAGCATAAAGGTCAGAGACCAGTGACTTTGGTTACTTCAGTTCTAATCCCAGCCCTTTTATTATCTCAATGTGACTTCTCTTTGTGTCCCATTTACCTGTTTGTTAAAAAGGGAATTGAACTAGATTAACTTGTAGGGGAGTTTCTTTCATATTTAAGTATCTGCTCTTCAACGGGATCTCTCAGGGTTTTTTCTTTTCCTCTGCCCCTTGCCAAAGCTCATGTATTTATTAATGTTTTCCACAGATGCTCATTGAATGTCTTCTCTGTGCATCAGGCATTGTGCTGTGTCATACAGAATGGCCTGCAAACAAGGCACACATAGTCCCTGGTCTTGGGGTCTCTTCTTCCAATGAGGGAGTTGTGTGCCCTCCTACTTGACTACTTTTCAAAAATTTTTACTCATTGTTTAAAATCTGATCTTGTAGTCATGGGAAGCTCTTCTTACTGGGAAATTGTCATCAGAGGGCTCTCTTTGATGAGACAAATGAATTTAGAAAGATTAAACTCACAATTTGTATTTCCTTGTTAACTCTGCAAATAGACCAGAACAATGACAAATTTAGGGTTTCTAGCTTTTTAGTGACATAGTGGGTATACTTCACATTACAATGGAGATATATGTTCAAATGCAGGCTATAAACTATTTTTCATTAAAAATCATATTTCCAACATACCAGAGTAAAGGAATGATGAGAAGGAATGTTTCAGTGATGTACAGTGAAGTTATATCATGTAATTATGACCCAACCTACATTTTTCTTTTACTATAAAATTTTTCTTAATGCAGATCATCTCTGTACTTGAATAAAATGGGAGCAATTAGACTACAATAATCGTATTCACATTTTGGCACAGCAGAGATCTTTTTATTACTTTGACCTAATTGTGGATGTACTAAAATACTCCATCTAGTTTTACCTGGAAACATCTCGCTTTCTCAGGGTAAGTCAGGATAGGCTGGTTTTGCTGTCGTAACAAAAAACTCCAAACACGCAGAAGCTAAAGCACAGATTTTTTTTTTTTTCCCTCATACTACGCATGCATTGGATATTGGGCTAGATGTAATTAGATTATAATTCTTCTGGGACTCGGGCTGAGAGCAGCCACCATCTCCAGCACCTTGATGAGAAGCGCAAGAGGACAAAGAGAGCTGAGGAAGGTCTCACTGTGGCAGTGAATTGAGTTATATCCTTACTAGTCCATTGGTCAGAATTAGGCACATGCTACATAATCTCACAAGGGGGCAGGGAACTGCTGTCCTACCATCTGCCTAAGAGGAAGACACCTGGGATACTTGATGAGTAACAGTAATTGCTGCCCTACACAGCATGAAAGGCTTGTTTTCAGGCATTAGCTCTCTTAATTTGCTAGGGAATCAATTAACTGTTGGTTATCCCAGCCACTTGTTTAGTTGAGAAACCGTTTTTTTTTTTTTAAGATTTTATTTATTATTTGACAGACAGATATCATAAGTAGGCAGAGAGGCAGGCAGAGAGAGAGGGGGAAGCAGGCTCCCTGCTGAGCAGAGAGCATGATGTGGGGCTCCATCCCAGGACCCTGGGATCATGACCCGAGCGGAAGGCAGAGGCTTTAACCCACTGAACCACCCAGGTGCCCTGAGAAACCATTTTTTAAAAAATATTAAAGCACCATCTTTCTTGAAAAGATATACAGCGTTGTGTTATTTATTGCTGAAATTTGATCAGTATCTTCAAAATTAGGTTTATGACAACCTTTGCAGGGATGTATATTTCTACACTCTTGCCCAGGGGTTTTAATCAACTTTATTACTGTGAGTCTCAAAAGCCTTTGAAAAAAAAGAAGTAAGTTTAGGTTATAGTAGAGGTGTTTCCCCCCCCACCCTTTAATTCTTCTTTTCCCCTGTGTTTTCACCAGACTCTTTCACAGTTTTGCTTTGCATTGGTATTTCAGTATCGTTCTAAGACAGCACTCTACTCGTGTGCATACTAATTTTTCATTCTAAGGCACTTCTGAGCTGGAGCAGATAGGACTTTGTCAGAAAACCGCTTTAGACTCACAAGATTTTTAATTATCAATTTCCAAGTTTCATTTCATTATTCAACTTTCTTAGGTAAAGTAGCAAACAATGTATGAATGCCTTTTACTTTACATTTTCATACTGAAGCATCATTTTTATTATTTTATTTTTAATTTATCTTTAAAGACTTATTCATTTATTTCAGAAAGAGAGTACACACAGACAGAAGTGGGGAGAGGGGCGGAGGGCAAGGGAGAGAAGCTGACTCCCCACTGAATGGGGAATCTGGACCCCAGGCTTGAGCTCAGGAACCTAAGATCATGACCTAAGCCAAAACCAAGAGTCAGACGTTTAACCAACTGAGCCACCCAGATGCCCCTAAAGCATCATTTTTATATGCATTAATAATTTTATTAATTTATACATTTGCTCATTCAGCAAATCTTCATTGTACTCCTAACTGTAACAGGCACTCAAACTGATCTAACTATATGGATATTACTAAAAATGTATGAGGAGTTACAAATGACTTTCTAAGGAAGTTAGCGATGCTTTAAGGGTCATAAGTGACCCTTCTTTCATATGATGCTGGGAACACAAACCTGACAATAGAACATGTACTTTGGAGTATGTCCAGTGGCAGGGGTAAGTCTAGTTTTTTCCTGTGAGGCTTTGCAGGAGAGTGATATATACATTTGGAGGATTATTAACTAGCAGTACTGGTATGCTTTGTTGCTGTTAAATATTCCAGGATCCATTCTTTATTCCCTTAACCAGCCAAGAAAGTGGCTATCTGTCGAATGTGGGCCTTACACTTTGGTAGAAATTTAGAATATAAAGATCACTAAGACACAAACCATGTTCTCATGGAAATCACAGCCAACTGGGAAAAATAGATATGTTAATGTAAAATTAACAAGTATATAATGTAATCAATGTTATGGTAAAGTTACCTACCGAGAACAATGGGAATACCAAGAGGTTGTGGAAAATCAACCTGGAAGTGTCTGTGAAATCTTCCAAGAGTCGGGTAATCAGATGACATTTACTGGGGTTCTGAGTGGAATTTTCTTGCCGGAGAGGAGGGAGAAGAACACTGCAAGCATAACAAGCAGCATGAGTGATTAAATGCATGGAAGTGTGAAAACGTGCAGCTGGAGGGCTGAGTACATGGGTACAAGGAGTGTTTGGGGAGTGTTGGCAGGAGATGAGGCTGAAAGAAAGCCTGGGGCCAGGCAGAACAGGGTCTTGGCTTGGGTTTGCCACAGAAGAATATATTACTTTTTTAGGATCAGAAAAGGAGAAGCATTAGCTAAAGGGATTGGAATTTATCTCTCTGTGCCTGGGATCTTGAAACTGATAAAAGCAAGAGTGTGACAAGGCCAGGTTGATCTGTTTAGGGAGATAAGGTATTGTGGAGGGAGACAGAGGGGGAGAAATTAGACAGTGAGACCTGGTGCACACAGGACTTAAATCTTGGTTTCATCTGCTTTATTCTCCAGTGACTAGAGTCTTGGCAGTTGAGATAGGTGACTAATTCTTGTACTTTAATTTATAATAGTATGACTCTGTGCATAGGAAATGGCAGCTGGTCCTTTAATAATTTGATTGCTTTTTCTACATAAAATATCTCCATTAAATTTTCTTTCAAGTACCAGTGCATTTGTTAGAAAGCTGCAGACATGTTAATAGCACCATTGCCTTCCTCAGCTATGAAAATCTATGCGGTACTGGGTACTTATTTAGGCATTTCTATTAATAGATAGCAGTAGGTATCCTGGGGAGATTTCTAAGGGAATCATTTCATGCAGACTTACATGCAAGAACCCATCAGTGAATAAAGGCAAGAGCTGGTGGCACACATGTAGCTACTGGCAGAGTTGGGAAAATGGTATGTAGGGGAAGTGATATGAAAGCGCTGACAATGACATTTATTCCAATTATTTTAGAAGGAGAGTGTGATAGGCCCTGACAGTGTTCAGAGAGGATGCTGTTAGCTGTTCTTGACAAACCAAGAGAAAAATGAGGGGGAGTGATTAGTGCCAAAATTTACTAACTCTAAATAGTCATCTCCTGAAATGTCTGAGCAGATGTTTTGCTGAATTCCTATAGCCATAACAATATATAATTTGAGAGATTTTGGAAATGAGCATCTCGATCCATAACAAAACAAAGGAGGGGATCATCCCTCTCCCTTTGGACTTTTAAAATCAAATGCCTTGTTTTGTAACTTGTGACTATAAAAGCCATTATCTGTGTTACCAAGAAATAGCCACCACTCTTGCTTCTCTCTCTTAGGAAATCACACTGTTCTTTCTAGCCAGGCTAGGTGGAGACTGTGGTACAAAAACCAAATGAGACAAAACAAAAAACAAAAAGAAACTTTGTTAAAATGTTATTAGTATTCATTTGTTGGATTTTCTGTGGATTTCTATAGAAAATTCACAGGGTTTTTTAAAAGGTCTTTGTAATTATGCATTTATTATAGATCTTGAGTTCTCAGGAAATCCGTGTATCTTTACCCTTTGAACCTTAGGGCTATTTTTTTTTTTAATCCTGCAATGTTTTATCAATTTAAAAGTATTTAAGAAGAGGTGTGATAAACCTAAGTATTTCCCTCAAGAAGGGACAGTTTGTCATTTTCTGGATCAGTCTCTCTGGGATTAAAACTAGCATTGGCCAGAGAATGATGATATTCTTTGACTAGTGTCTGTGGAATTGGATGAGGTAGAGTCACCTGAAGGTCTTCTATTTACCAAGAGTAGTGCAGGTGAAGGAAAAGGTTTAGGGATCATACCCTATCTAGTATACTCTGATTAACTGACGGTTTCTGCATGGCTCTTTCTGGACAGTATTTTCCATTTTTTCCCTTATTTGTATGAATTGTACTATAACTTGCTATTCTTCTTACCTTTTCCATAAAGAGAGGAGAAAATAGTACACTCTATTGTTTTTAACTTCTTTAGGACCAAACTACGTTGAATGCCCACATTGCATCATGCATAAAGTTGAATGTGACAAATTATTGCCTTAGGGAATTTCTAGTCTAGCGAATATTTTGTCTTGTACATTCGTTTGATTGCCTTTAGGTAAAGTTCTAGGAGCAAAGTGTTCCTGTGGCTGAAAAATTTGCCCCTCCTGTTTCTGTCGGGAAAACCCAGGGCTAGCTAGCTTTGAGCATTAGCTAATGAGAATTTGGGGGAAAAAATGTCAGCTCCAGCATGATGCCCCTTTTCTCCTTAATTAGAAATCCACACAGAATTATTCTCTAATATAGCCCATTTCTACGGAACTAAAGTGTAAGTGGATGGGTACCGGAGAAATTCATTAATTCATAGATAATTATGAATGAATACATGTTTCCTAAAGTAGGTATTCAAATGCAGTGACTATTTTTATACTTATATATGTATTTTTATGTATAAAATAATAAACACATGCTCTATTTTATAGAGTAATTGAATTTTAGTGAAGACATTCTAGTGGGAGAAAGAACTTTGAAGAGAGACAGCTGGGTCTGAATAAAGCCTTCAGGAATGACTAGTTTTCAGCTTTGAGTACCTTACCTCTCAGAACATGAGTTTCTTTTGCTGTACAACAGGAGATAAAAATATATATTGTAAAAGTACTGCAATATCTGCAAAGCTACCATAACACAGTAGACACTTAGGAATTAGCAGCTATTTTCTTTCTTTTTTTGTAGCTTATTTTGTAATGAATATTGAAGTTCTATTATGAGCAAAAGATTGCAGGAAGATACTGTGGGAGGGACACCAAGAAACAAAATAAGATCTCTGTCTGAAGTAGCTTGCTGTAGTTTAGACGGGGAAACAGATACATTCACACATCAGACAAATCCGAGACAATCCACAAAACACACAGAACAATGCAAAACCCGGCTGGTGCAGAAATGTAGAGCTGGAATGATTTTTATGTCCTGAAGGTTGAAATTCTATATCATCATTGCCCTCTCTCCCCATCTCTACTTAGATCTAGATGTAAGAGAATACTTTCTTGTTGTTTAAAGGCTTAATTTTTTAAGAGTACTTTTAGGTTTATAACAAAACTGAGAAGGAAGCAGAGAGATTTCCCATATACCCACTGCCCCCACACGTGCATAGCCTTCCCCATCATTAACATCACTTGCCAGAGGAGCACATTATTACCAAGGATAAACCTGCATTGATGTATCATAATTACCCTCCAGAAGTCTACAGTTTACCTCAAGTTTTACTTTTGATACGTTTTATGGGTTTGCACAAATGTATTATGATATCTAGCCATCATTATACTATTGGGGTATTTTCACTGCCCTAAATACTTTCTGTCTTCTGCTTGTTCATCTCTCGCCCCACTGATTTTTTTTTTTTTTCTCCATAGTTTTGCCTTTTCTAGAATATTATATAGTTAGAATCATACAGTATGTAGCTTTCTCAGGTTGGCTTATTTCATTCAGTAATAATCATTTCAAGTTCCTATAGAATACTTTTAATCCGCTCAAAGCTGTTCTTGAGAACCCTTATGGGTGACTAATGTGTCCAACTACATTATGTGCTTGTAATTATCCTGAGTTGTTTTGATTCAATTCTATATTAAACTCTCACTATTATTTCTAGGAGGCCCTCAGTCTCTCAAATTGTATCTTTAAGTTGGCTCTCTCTACAGGAAGTATTCTATTCAGTCATTAGCATAATTAGAGGTCCTCCCAGTTGATCAGTCTTTACTTCCTGAATGCTGCCACTCCCTCTTTCCTGACCTGAGGCAGACACTGATCACTCGGTTCTTTGCCACTGAATGCAGCCTCACAACCCTCCTTACCTCATCTTGGTGTTCCAAGCAGCCACAACCAAACTGATTTCACTTGACACCTGCGATAACCCCTGTTTGCCATTCTGACCTAAGCATTTCTGAATTTGAGAATTCCATGCTCTCTCTCTGAATTGAAGGCAGATTTATCTAAGCCAGGAAACCTATATTTAGGAAACTTGACCAATTAGCTGTATAATTCTGCTCTTTTTTTTTTTTTTTTCCGTTTGGTTTCATTATATGCTAGAAGTCCCTGGTCTCAACTCTGAAAATGTGGTGGAATGCCATCGTTTACAAAGTTTGGTGTGCATCACAATCACAGTCATTTTGACACAAATGTGTCAAAGCACCTTGCTGGGTTCTGCCCTCGGGGTTTCTGATTCAGGTGTAGGCAGCTTTAAAAACAGGTCCAGAGTGCGCTTTGGGAAATAAAACTTAATGTGATGCTGGTGATGCCAGCGATGGAAATAGACACTCACAAAAGCGCTGGTATAATGAAAGGAGCAAAGAATAATAGACAAAAAGCGTCTGGTGCATCATTATTAGTGCTTTGACTTTGAGTAAATTTCTTAAACTATTTTCTCTATGAAGTTTTCTCTATAAGAAAACCTGCGTCATGGGATTATTTTAAGCGTGACATGAGATAATACTTCAAGCACTTAGTACAAATGAACCCTCAACAAATGTTTATTCCCTTTTGAATTTTTTTGCACGTTGTAACAGAAAAAAACAACCAGCCAACCAGATCTAGCATTATTCTGGTCACCATAGGGAAATGGAGACAGTGATGTATCGTTCCTGCTCTTTCTTCCAAGAAATGTTACATGTACTAATCATCAGAAACTAACTCCATGGTATTCTTGCTATATATGCTCTCTGCTTTGAAAATCTTGCCTTACATCTTGAGGAGAAAGTTTTACTTTGTTTACATCGGGGAAGGAGGACAAAGGTAGCCTAGCAGGGAACTGTGCACAAAAGCTGAGGAACCACAGTGAGGCCGGAATTTCCCTCTTTACAGGGAATACTTAAAAATGAATGTGATAATGTCTGTAATAACACTTTTTAGATCCTACAAGGGAGTATACTATCGGAATGTATGTACCTACCAGATTGCATTGCAAATGCAGTGCTGTTTAAATTTTAAATTGGAGTTTGTTAATTTACATGAATTACCCTGTAAAATGCTAGGTATGAACATTTGCATCTCACAGGCAAGGAACTAAGAAACAGAGAGCTTGAACGAATTACCCTATGATGATGAAGATGCTGGCTTATGTTAGATCCCAAGGCACAGACTTCTGATAAATAATTCATTCTCTTAGGTCATTCTCCTACTTGATTGCACTTCCATTTACCAGCAGTTTAATTTGTTTCCACATAAGTATTCTCACATACAGATTTTTATAGATTGCTGTTTTTTTGTGCTTAGTAATCTTAATAAAAAACACCAAGAGTACTGTTTAGGAAATGTAATGTTATCTATGACAAAATAGTTCTTAATTATAATGCAGCGTTTCTGGACAATATAAATGATAGCTTAGAATTGAAAGGAGAATTACTATGCTTGCCACAAATCTCCTTGAAAAAAAAAGCTCAATGTTTTGAATACTGAATCATTTTGAATTTTAGACAGATTTAAGGGTCTCTCATCTTGGCATCTCATTCTTTTATATATATCTGGATTCTTAAGAGGTATTCTTCAATAGCCCATTAACCATCATCACTTTAATAAATATTTTTGGCCATCTAACTCCATTGTATTTGAAACATTTTGCTACTTTTTATCATCATCATCATCATCTTCATTGCCTTCCTCCAATATTTATTGAGCTATGAAAAACAGGATATCAAGTTCCAGAAACATTTTGATTAGTTCATCAGAGTGAAACTCCTTATCAGAACCATGCTCCAGAAAAGGAGAGATGATTCCCACATCCTGGGTCTTCCCACCTCAGGGACATATAAGGCTGCATGGACAGTTACCATCCCCCAAAGTGCGTGCTTCTCATTTTGAAATGAAAAGAAAGCCCTCTCAGCATACAGTTTTCTGTACAGATTGCCTTCCTGCCTTTGGCGGAGCTCCTGTGCCTCCTGTGAATCATTCCTCTGCACACAGTGTTACCATTGTGTTTTGTCTGAAAGAGGGAATCCCCCTGGGTGGTGGTGTGGCAACTCCATCGGGGAAGGTCACAAGTTCATGTCTGCTTGCCTTCTGTCTAGCGAGAAGCGTTCCTGCTAAGCCATAGATGGTTGGGATATTCGCAGCATATGGAAGGTTACACTTTCAATGGTAGCCCATCAGTGGTGGCTGAAAGGCCATTAGCGGAGGAGAAATCAAGACAAGTCTTAGCCTTGCCCTCGAACGAACGTGTCTTTCAGCATCTCTTTTCAGGACTGTAAGAATGAATTTGCTTAAGGACTTGGTTGAGGTGAGTGACAAGGGGACAGATGGTACTTAAGGAGGACACTGATAAGTGCTCTTACAGTTTAACTAGGTGACCTTTATGTGGTAAGCAGACATTTATTAAACACCTTCCAAATACTGGACATGGTTTTAGGTGTTGGAGTCAGCATGGTAAAGAATACTGAAGGTCTCTGTCCTCATGGGACTTTTGTTCCAGTGGGAGGGCCAAGCAAAAACCAATGTCCGAGAGGGATAGAGCTAAGTAAGGTGAGAGGGAGGCTGGGGGCACTCCGTTACATAGGATAAGTAGGCAGACCCTCTCTGAGGAGAAGATACATGAACAGAATCTGAGGAAATAGGGAGGGAACCATAGGAAGATCTAGAGAAGGAGCTTTCCAGGCAGAGGTAAAAAGCAAATAGCCCCTGAGGTGAGTGTACTTGGCCGTGTGATAGGCCACATGTAAATTCAACATTTATTTAAAACAGGAATGTTTTGTTCATAAAGCTTATACATACCTATATAAAATACATTGGAAAATACTCTATTAAGAAAAGGAGCCATCACCATTTTAAAGATGAGTATACGATGAAAGCAGGAAATAATACTTTCTGCCATAAGTCTTCCCCCTGTGGAGCCATCACAGGATTAAAACAATATACTTCATACATTATGTACTGTAACTGCTTTTTTAACAACTGAAAATGTACAGAAAATGCTATTTTGACTGTCTATCTTTAGTCTTCAGCTGTTGCTGTCACGATTCAGAAATTTGGATCTCTGCCTTAAGAGGCACATTTCCTTAGCAGTAAAAAATAATCTGATGGAATCTACAGGCATAATCATAGGCTGTGATTTTAGAGTGTAAGTCACCTGCTATGTAGGGGGAAGGGTGTTCCTTTTCTTTTTTATTTGAGTCTCATTTATGTTCTCAATATGCTTTACTTTGCATGTATATTTTTCTGAAGATGAAATTTTCTTTGGCTTCTGGGTATGGCAAGCGGTGGGCATGAATTTTAGTGGGTACTGTAACCCAGATTGAATCCCAAAACGTGTCTGGAAATCCAGAAAAACTGAACCAAGAACTGGTGCAACACAGATTGAGAAGTGGAATTAAAGAGCCCCTACATTTTCTTTTGGGGGTTGGTATGAGGTGGCACCTTAGTGTATTTGCTAAATGTGGACCCACATTCCAAAGAAGATAAAAATGTAGAGATGACACAAAAGTGGTGTCATTAAAAAGTTGGTCTCTCATTTCTACAATTTGTAAATTGCCAAAAATAAAATAAAAATATTGGTTATGGCTGAGGTAGTACAAATAAAATAGTTTAACATCCGAGCCCAGAACTTGAGAATCAGTATGGATTTCTTTTTTTTTTTTTAAAGATTTATTAAATTTTTTAACAGAGAGAGACACAGCGAGAGAGGGAACCCAAGCAGGGGGATTGGGAGAGGGAGAAGCAGGCTTCCCACTGAGCAGGGAGCCTGATGTGGGGCTCGATCCCAGGACCCTGGAATCCAGACCTGAGCCGGAGGCAGACGCTTAATGACTGAGCCACCCAGGTGCCCAGTCAGTATGGATTTCATAGGAAAATACTGTTCCTAGTAATGATAACCAAGAGAATGAAATTTTTAACCTGGGAGTCACAAAATGTTTCATGAGTCTCTGTTTAGAAGCTAAAACAGGCTAGAAATAGAATCATAGGAGGATATTTCTTATCTTTAATATTTAAGATCAGAAACAAAAGGAGATTTATAGGAAAAATTCCTGGTTTTTAACAACATGGGAAGGTTAAATAAATTCTAATGTTGAGTTGCAAATGAATGAATGTGCTAATGCCCATTGACCATTTTCTCCCTTACAAAATTGACTTAAAACTAATAAGAGCACATTGAGACAAAATTATTATTGTTGTTGTAAAGATTTTATTTATTTATTTGAGAGAGAGTGAGAGAGAGAGAGAGAGAGAGAGAGGGAGCACGAGTGGGGTGAAGAGCAGAGAGAGAAGCAGACTCCCCACTGAGCAGGGGGCCTGATGCTGGGCTCCAGGGACTCTGGGATCATGACTGGAGCAGAAGGCAGACACTTAACTAACTGAACCACCCAGGCTCTCCCAGACAAAATTATTTAGAAAATAACTCAGTAGTGAAGTGAGTTGCCAATAATTTTTATTGCGTCTCCAAATTATTTTCTATTGTCCTGAAATATGGCATTTATAAAGAAGCAATTCTAGTTTCAGGATATAACATAATTAAAGTTTAAAAGTTTTTATACAGTGAAGTTTTCTTTATATTTAGGGCATATCCCTATGTTTTCTTCTTGTTTTTCCTTTTCAATGCAATATAGCAGATGAGAGCGTAAGTTTTGAAGTTCAGTGACTTTAGATTCAAATCCTTACTAACTGGATGATATTGGGTAATTCATCCACTTTCCTCTAATTCGGTTTGTTCATCTGTAAAGGGTATGTTATACTTCAAAGGGCTATTGCAAGGTATATGATGTTAATGTATGCAGAAGCACCTAGTACATAGTAAGCTCTCAATAAATACTCGTTATTATATCTTGTCCCCCAACTTGCTCTCTTTCTCCTTCTGCCTTTCACTCCCTGAAGAGAAGCCTAGAAAATATCCTCCCCTCACAACCCTCAGAAGGAACCAACTCTGTCAACACCTTGATTTTGTACTTCTAGCTTCCAAAACCATGAGGCAATAAATTTATGTTGTTTAAACACCTAGGGCTAAGCAGCCCTGTCCCATTAATACTGATTTGGGGATTTTGGTACCAGGAAGTTGGGTACTACTGTAACAAATGCTTAAAAATGTGGACGTGGCTTTGGGAATTGAGTTATGAGTAGGGACTGAAAGTGTTGTGGGTAGCGGCTAGATTACCTTGAGGAGACTTGGAAGAAATATGAATGTTAAAGGTGCTTCTGCCGAGGTCTCAGATGGAGGTGAAGAACATGCAATTGAACACTGGAGGAAAGGTCATCCTTGTTTAAAGTGGCAAAGAACTTGGCTGAATTATGTTCTAGTTTTTTTGTGGATGGAAAGAAGGAATTTTAAGTGACAAACTTGGATTGTCAGCCAAGATTTCTAGGCAGAGTGTTGATGGCATGACTTGGTTTCTCCTTTCTGCTTAAGTAAAATAGAAGAAGAGAGAGATAAATTGAAGAACATATTGTTAGGTAAAAAGAAACCAGGGCTTGAAGACTTGGGGAAATTCTTGGCTTTTTCCTATTGCAAGAAAAAAAAAAAAGAAAGAAAGAAAGAAAAAAAAGAAAAGAGAGAGAGAGAGAACATGTGTTCTTGAAAGAACATCAAGATGTAGCTGGACAGTCATGCAACTCATGGATCCAGTCATCTCAGCAGAAGTCAGGAATAAAGCTATGTTACCCAGGAAAGATCTGTGATGGACTCTCTTGTCTGATGGCTTGGACCCCTGTTAAATGCATGGGAGACACCAAGGTTTTGAAAAAATGTATGTCAACAGAAACACTGCCAGTGTTTGGATGGAAGGGAGACAGAGCCAGAATGAAAGGAAGGAAGGCTATTAGACTTCTGAGATTCCACAGGTAAGAAACAGGCTGGTAGATCTATCCAGTTTCAAGCATGTGTAATCCTACAAGAAAAGTGAAGAACAATCTTGAAGGTGATTCAGAGGCTAGTGGTTGCTACTGACACCACAAGCCCAGAAGGCATAAGCCCAGGAAGGTGGGGCCATTTCCTCCTTGATTCCAGAAAGGAGCCTCTTCCTCAGTTTTAGAGGGTGAACCATTTCCTTGGTTCTGGAGGGCAGGGCCCCCACTGCTCAGGGCTGAGGGCCCAGAGGACCAAGCACTGAGCCAAAAAAGATTATTTTCAAGTTTCAAATTCTAATGGAAATTGTTCTAATAGGTTTCAGACTTGCTTGGAACCTATGATCCTTTCCTCTTTTAAGTGTATCCCTTTTGGAATGGAGATACCTATCCTGTGCCTGTCCTACCTCTTATTTCTGTCTGGTATCATAGGTTCACAGATGAAGAGGAAATTTTGTCCCACAATGAATCTTGCCCAAGATTTTACCCATAATTGATTTGGATGATTTAAATGAGCTTTTGGACTCAGAGTCGATGCTAGAATGATAAGAATTTTGGCAACATTTAATGGGATCAATATATTTTGCATGTGAAAAGGACATGAATTTTGAGGAGTCAGAAGGTAGAAAGTTATGAGTTGACTTATGTCCCTCCCATATTAATATGTTGAAGTCCTAACCCCCATTACCTTACAATGTGACCTTATTTGGAAACAGGATCTTTATAGATGTAATCAAGGTAAAATGAGGTCATTAAAGTGGACCCTAATCCAGTAGGACTGGTGTTCTTACAAAAGGGGAAACGTGAACACAGAGTCATGCATGAGGGAAGATAGCCCTCAGAAGGAGGCAGTCCTGCTGACAGCTTGCTCTTGGACTTCTGACATCCAGTACTGGGAGATAATAAATATCTGTTGTTTAATCCACTTGATCTGTGGTATTTGTAATGGCAGACCCAGCAAACCAAAACACCCCTCCCATTACTATTACATATGTCAAAGGTTCAGCCTAGGTGTTAAAAAAGTATCTGATCAGTGTTTGATAAGGAATAGTTGGAAGAGCTGTAGTTATTTAGCGTATAAAGTCAAGTATTAGAGGATAGATCTTTGAAAGTCATTCATGTTACTTAGGCATTATAATTCCAAGTCACAGAACTAAAACTACTGGGAGTCATACTTTAGTTTAAGAGGAAGAGAAACTACTTGCTATTTACTTTAAAAACTGGACAGAAATTACCTATGTCCCAGTTAGAATTCAGAGAGAGATGAAACAAGAGGTTCTATTTGTTTGTTTGCATCGGTTGGTGTGTGTACTGGGTGGGCATGAACATTCCCTCAGTATTAAAAAAAAAAAAAGTCATTTGCTGAGCTAGGAGTAAGGAATAAGGACTGGCAGGGTATGCTAAGGGGGAAAACAAAACTCTGGATCAAGAATGCTTCCTTATTTATCTTGTAGGACATTCTGAATGAAGATAATCCACTGTGAAATAGAGAGGAACCCAAGAACTGAGAGAAATAGAAGAGAACCTGGTTTTGACCTCCTTTAAAAGGAGAGCAGGTGAATAATGAGGCAGATTAGTTTAGAATTATGATTAGAATTGAGCTGTGATATTGTGCCATTAGACTGTAAGTACCGTGAGGATGGACGTGGTCTAGTTTACTCACTGTAGTTTTCCTTGAACTAGCTCAGTGCCTGACTCATATTAACATTTAACTAGGAGTTAATACCCGTGATTATGTACATACTATTAATTCATATTCCTGGGTTTTTAAACATTCATTTATTATGCACAAAGCATTTTTTATATGCGTGCAAGAATTTTGCAGGTTGACACATAAAGAATTTGAATATTGATGAGTATTATAGTTGTGACTTCACACAAAATTTAATGTCAAATGAATATGCTTTAATTTAAAAAAGTCCATAGAGTTCATTTGATTACATGTCTTACTTATTTTTCAGAAAGTGTTATATACAATATCCTGATTTTTGAAATAGAAATGTTAGCCACTCAAAAAAAGGGAACATATTATACTTTTCACTCTCTAAGAGCATAGAGGTTTTTTTGGTAAATCACATGCATATAAGGAAGAACTTATAAGACTGATGCTGAAGCTTTCTCAGATAGTACACTATCATTGCCAATGAAGACTTATTAAGTATGTAGAAAATAAAGATTCACTAAAATAAAAACAAAGCTTTTTAGAATTATGATTTTATGCAGAGTAGCAAATATGAAAACTTCAAGCAATAATGTAGACTTACCAAAGATAATAGGAAGTCCTATTCTTGGCACATAGTACCCACCCAGTAAGAATATCTTTGAAGCATGTGTAAATTAGGAGAAACATAGAAATAAGTAAGGAGAAGGAGTGAAAAGGTTGGGTTTCTTTCAGAAGTATTCATGATGCCACAGTGGAAAAAGGAAACTATTGCTTTGAAAAGTGGACAGGGTAAGAGAAATTGGGAGTCACCTAGAATCCATTTCTAGAAGGGCCTCTTTCTAACGAGCCACAAAATGCATCAGACATTCTGGTATTCTTTGGTGATAGAGCCCCAGCCCTTAGTAGCCGCACTGAGGACTAATTACAGCAAGGGTGAGTGTTAGAGGTCACTCCGACAGTCCAAATGCAAACCCCTCAGGGGTAGAGGAATGGCCAAGTCAAGAATGTAAACATTAAAGTCTTCAGGAAGAATGTTGCTAATGTTAAAGTGTATTAAACTATAAAGTCAATTTGAAACTTCCAGATTTTGTAGCTGATATTATCATATTAATGTTCTGTTTCGAGGTAAGATGGGAGTAATCATGCTCCATTCTCTTTCTATGCCTTAATACAGCTTGAGGTGCTGGACAGAATGCATGGATTAGCTATTGGAGAATTCTGGAAAGTAAATGTTAGTGGGAAGATTGGGGAAGAAGTCTCCATTGTTAGAAAAGAAACAATCTAAATTGAAAATAGGCAAGAATTTTAAACAGACACTTTACAAAGAGTCTGTCCTAATGGCAAATCAGCATATGGAAACATGGTCAACATTAGCCACTAGGGAACTGTAAACTACAATCAGTATGAGGTATATACTACCCATTTATTAGAATGGCTAAAATACTGAAAAGACAAAGTACTAGCAAGTCCATGGGGCCACTGGGAACCTTTGAGTTGCTGATGGAAATGCAAAATGATGCATCCTTTCTGGAAAACAACTTGATTTTTTTTGTTATAAAGAGGAATATACACTTAGCCTGTGACCCAGAAATCCCACTACTTGGTATTTGCCATAGAGGAATGACAACATATATTTACACAAAAATGTGCACATGGTGTTTATCACAGCTCTATTCAAAATTGCCCCATACTAGAAATGGCCCAAATGTCCCTTCAGTGGTGAATGGATTAAAAAACAAACAAACTGTGGTACATCCATACAACAGAAAACTATGTGGCAGTAAAAGAATGAGCTATTAATAAATGTAACATTGTCTAAATGTCAGACATTGCACTGAGTGAAAGAAGTTGATCTCAAATGGTTAAGTACCATGTGATCCCCTATTTATGACATTACTGAAAACATAAAATTACAGTGATGGAGAATAGAGTAGGGATTCTCAGAAATCAGGAGTGGAAAGAAGGTATAACTATAAAGGTATAACTCAAGAGAATTTTAGGGTTAACAGAACTGTTCGATATCCTGATTATAATAAAGGTTATATGAATCCAGACGTGTTAAATTTCATGGAACACTGAACCAAAAAAGGTCAATCTTATCGTATGATAAATTTAAAAATAAAACAAGAAAGATGAAAAGTAACCAAGGGAGCTTTATAAAAATATACATTCTATTTAAGTCTTTGCTACAAAGTTTAGCATGCTTACATATAAAATGTCCCCACTCTTGGATTTTACATATGCTAATATTGCAGTGTTTAATTGGTATAAAATACTTATATGAAATTAAATTTGAGTTACTTCTTTTTTCAAAAGATTTTATTTATTTATGATAGAGATAGCGAGAGAGGGAATATAAGCACGGGAGAGCTGGAGAGGGAGCAGCAGGCTCTCCACTGAGCAGGGACCCCTAGATGGGGCTTGATCCCAGGACACTGGGATCTTGGGATCATGACCTGAGCCAAAGGCAGATGCTTAAAGGCTGAACCACTCAGACACCCCAAATTTGAGTTACTTCTTAATAGTAGAATTTCATACATAGTCTTAATAGGTAAAATTTTGCTTTCTTTGTTATAAATCAAAAAGCCATCATCATTAATGTTACTGAATTAAAAAAATTTTTTTAATGCGAATAGACTTTAACAGAATGTGTTGTAAATAAACAAATGTTGAAATTAAGTGAGCCAATCATGATCAAATCCACCATTTTTGAAAACATTTTCCATATTCATGTGTGTTCTGTACCATTTGTAGACTCATACTGTTACACCACAAATTTAGGAAAATATTGTTTCTGTAAAATACTTGCAAATACATACACAAACAAGAATGGATCCCTGAGTATTAGTCTCTTATTTAAGAGCAGTGGAGTGAATTTGACTTAGTTTTCATGTGTGCTATATTCTTTTTATGATCTCTGTAGTATCATGGTTAATTGGTCTTATACAGATTTAAAAATTTGAACTGTAGTTTAATACCATACCATTTTTTTTTTTGCATATTCCACAGAAGACCACTGACAGAGTAGAAATAATAGAGAGATACAAGCTCGTTTAGGGAAAGAGGTTTTCCCAATGTGCCTTTGTTTTTAACATATATGTTCCTAATATCCTATTCATTTGAAATCACCCTTTCAAGAAATTTGCTGACAGGTTAGTATTATCTTTGGGAACTGGAATATCTTCTTGTAATGCAGATTTAAAAACACCTACCCTGGGAACAGTTTCTCTCCTTGCATTTAGGTATCTGACTCATCTTTGCTAATATATCTTGATGTTAACAATGACCTAGGAAACAAAGAGAGGAGCTTCCTTAGTATTTTTGCCTATGCAGTCTGCCTTCAGAGGATGTGCTTTGAGAGAGAAGCACCTAATTACTCTGCCAAAACCAGAAAGCACCATGTGGAGAGGCCCTAGCAAGTCTGTCCTATCTGTACACCACCTAATGAAGGGAGATCGTGAGACCTGGGCATTCTGCTTTAGCCCTGCAGTAGGAATGTGAATGATAATAATAGTAATAATAGTAATTTTAATTAATTAATTTATTTTTTTAATTTATTTGACAGAGAGAGAGATCACAGGCAGGCAGAGAGAGATAGGAGGAAACAGGCTCCCTGCTGAGCAGAGAGCCCGACGTGGGGCTCGATCCCAGGACCCTGAGATCATGACCTGAGCCGAAGGCAGAGGCTTTAACCCACTGAGCCACCCAGGCGCCCCTTAATTTATTTTTTTTTTTAAATGAGGAAATGCCAGTTAAAATGGGAAACATAGCCAAACCGCTAGGATTTAGGAAGCTTATTTTGGAAACATTTGTAAGCTCAAGTACAAGAAGTTAGGATATGGGCTGGACTGGCTGTCAAGACAGTAAGAACAATCTGTGGCTAATGGGAAGGCATGATTTGAGGCACTGTATTCATTTTCTATTCCTATTTTCAATCCACAAATATTAATCAATCAGAGCAATGTCAGGCTGTGGAGATAAAGAGATGAGTGAAATAGTTTATGTCTTTGGAGAGCTCGTAGGTTACTCTGGGAGACAAACAGTATGTAGCATGATATCCTCAGAAACATTCTGCCGATGAATCTGGTTCTTTGAGTTTAGCCTTAATGGATGAGACGGTATTCTTGGCAAAGAAAGTAGAGAAGTGACATGTTTAGGCAGTGAAACTACATAAAATAATGTGCAGAATTGTGGAAGGGTTATGGGTTAATGCCACTATAGCTCTTGTTCTCCTTTGAGAGAGGTCATTTGTCTCATTTTGGCCAACCCCCCCCCATCATATTCTGTACTGAGGAGATAATTCATTTATTCGTCCAAAAAATATTTATTTGAATATCTACTGTGTGGTCAATACTGTCCTGGGTATTGGGATCATACTAGTGAACAAAGCAAAGTTCTTGCTCTCAAGCAATATAGCTTCCCTCCCTGGGATTCAGGGGACATTGGAGATGGTATGAGTTAAAACTGATCCTTCTGGAGCACTAATTTTGTAATAGTGAGTAATTAGGTAGGGTCATATGGATGAAAGTGAAGCATTCATATTATTTTATAAAGATAACATGCTAGGGCGCCTGCGTGGCTCAGTTGGTCGAGCGACTGCCTTTGGCTCAGGTCATGATCCCGGACTTGCAGGATCTCGTCCCGCATCGGGCTCGCAGCACCTTGGGGAGTCCGCTTCTCCCTCCGACCTTCTCCTCTCTCATGCTCTCTCTCACTCATTCTCTCTCAAATAAATAAATAAAATGTTAAAAAAAAAAAAGATAACATGCTAGATGACTTCAGAGTCAAGGACATGTAGTACTTGAGAAAATACATTTTTGGTGACATGACCAGACCACCCTGGGAGCATGCATTCCCTCTTTTGTCCCATTAGGTTCCTTTGTTATAAAAACTGTGGTGTAGGGTCAACTCCTTAAAAAGTATACAATTTTGTATCTTGATGATCTCATCTGAAAATGACCAAATAATGGGCATTCAGTCTACAAATATTTATTGAGTATCGACTCTGTGCCAGACTCGGTTCCATATTCTAGAAACGAACAAGACTCAGCCCAGCCTTCAAGGACCCTCAGGGGTTGATACTATCGGGAAGTCCAACAAAGATTTCAATACCACTTGTCAGATAGTTTATAATGAGTATGAACAGAAATAACTTGTTGAAATGCTTACAACAAAGTCGAGCACCCAGTGGATATGTAATCAATATAAGCTACTCTTTTGTAATCTTTAATTCTAAAAAGAGTAGTCAGTTAAGGTTCTGCTCCAAGATGGCTAGACAACTATTTCCATTCAGCTGAATGTTATCTTTTCCGAAGTCATTTAGAATAACTCCAGCTCTATTCCTTCAAATAAAGAAATTTCTGAAATAGAGAAATTGGGAAAAGTTGCCATCTGTGGTGAGTGGGGCATTCTGTTAAAAGAAGCTACCAGTGTTTCTTGGTGTTCTGTATTCACTTCTTACCTTGTCTAACTGAAAGAAGAGCTTGTCTGTATTTAATTGAGTAGAGCCTAATGGCTGTGCTCAGATGGTATGTTGTTTTAGAAAAAGAGCATGGGTTAGTGACATAAAGATATAATCCACAATGGTTTAACTCAGTTAATATTGATAGTCTTAAGTCTATTCCTCTTCAGAAAGAAGCTTCTGAGTAAATTCTGTCTTCTCAAATATCCAGTTTTGTATTTTTAGTAAATGTGAGCCATGCTATTTCATGTTCAACACTGTTATGCATAATATTGCATAGAATCTGTGGTTTTATGCCTTTAAAATACTTCAGTTTTATAATGGCAGTTAATTAAAAATTGGTCACTCAGTTTAGAGAAAATTTATTCCAGGTAAACTTATAAAGTCTGAAAGATAATGAATATGGAAAGAATGTAATTGTTTTCATTTAAAATAATTTGATTACAAAACTATAAGCCTTAAAACACATTTAATCAATGTTCTAATACTTGCACTCTAAGTTTATCATTTTGTTTGGTTGTAATTAATTTACTTTCCATTTCAGTTTAATGAAAAGTCAGAATGTTTTTAAGTTGTCTCTCATATTAATAAATAATACATTATTGATTGTTTTTGACCATATAACTCTATTCACATCCTTTAATGATATTTTGTTATGATAAATTCTTGATCCTTATTGCTTTCACAGGATGTGGATACCAGGAATTTCATTATTTAAAATTGAGACACAGCTATAATTGGAATTCTTCAAGTAATTCCCAAGGGCAACTATCTGCGCACTAATAAATTGACTCAAAATTACTCACTTCTCCTTTTGAGGTGCCAAGGACTAAGCATGGCATGTAGATAGGAAGGTTTTTACTTTGGCTCCTTCCTAGGCTCTCAGAAGGGCACGTAAACTCTGTTTGCTTTCTTCTGGGCTTTTTCTCCAGTTCTCCTGGCTCTCTCTCTCAGAATAGTGTATTCTTTGCTGAAATATAACAGGGTATTATCTGCCTTTACTTTGCTTTTGTGTACTTTTTTTTAGATACCATCTCCTGTTTCCTACTTTCTAGATTCCTTTTTGACTTCAGTGTTTAACACGATATTGAGTTTCTCTTTGGCATTTTGGCCTAGAAACAAACTTTAATGCATTTACCTGTGGACATGCATTTCCTTTCTTCAGAGGTAGATAATTCAGGCTTTAAAAATAGTCTGATTATCTTTTAAGTTTTGCAACTCAATTGATTGTCTTTGGTATTCCTTAATGTTATCAAAACTAGGTAGAGTTAACAAGATTTTATTTTTGAGAATTTTATTTCTTAGGATGTCTCTCAAAATTTCTTTAACTGGGACATTGGCTTGTTATAGTGGGCAAATGAAAAGAGTAACGTGAAATGTCACATAATGTCACATAAATTGCCCATAAGAATCGGGAAGTAATTACAATTACATCATTATGCTGCTTCAGGTAAGTGAATGCTCTGGCAGTATTTCCTTATCTGAATCCTGGTTTACATATGGCTAAATCTAGGTTATGAAATTTGCCATCATTTGGGAGAAAAACAATCCCTGAAATGCTTCCTATATTTTGGCAGCCTTAAAAAGTGAATCTGAGAAAGACCTTGGTAACTTCAAATTGCCTTTTTTTCCTTTTTTTTTTTTTTAGTAAATGAGTCACTCTGAATATTGGTAGGATCATATATTTTCATGTCTCAGCTTTAAATCACATTATTGTCAGAGGAAAGTCCTAGCTTTGTTTTCATCATGCAGTAAATAATAGGTACCAGCAATATGTCCTCCCATGATATTACTAACAATCCATTCTCAAGTAGGACAGTTAAAATATATTCAAATATATATGGAAGATGTGCCAGGGCCTAGCTGGACAAACTGACTTTTTTGGCTTCTCAGTTTCATATAATGAAAGAGTGCTTTCTTGGGAATCAGAAAGCCTGGACTTTAGCTCTAACGTCAACTACAAATATGACATGGGACACGTTACTAAAGTTCTCTAGGACTGTCTGTTTTTGAAATGAGGAGCTGAACAAGGTGATTACTGGGATTTATTGCAACTGTGAAATTCCCTGACTTTACTTCTGTTCATGAAATATTCTGAGTGTATGATTGCAGTATTGGTATCTTTCCAAGATAGTACCTGTACGCTAGGAGTTTACATCCTTTCTGTTAGCATTGACCAACTTCCCCCAAAGGCTGGTGTGGGGTTTCTCTTTTTCCAGGTCATTGTCTGCTCTTATTTGGTCCTTCAGATATTCATCCAGAGTTTATGACATATGGGAATGACTTTTATAAAGGTGGAAGTCCTCACACCTTAGAGGAAAATTAATGTCTCCCTATTCCCTGAAGTCTTCCTATGAATCGCGGACTAGCCCAAATTCTGCTTTGTCAAATTTTTGTGAAATCAGGCTGGCCCTGGTGGCAATCATTGCTGGTGCAGACTTTCTACAACATCCGTACACTTTGAGCAGCACCATATTCCTTTCCCTTCCACGTACCTTTTGTAGTATAGGAGCTGCATTCCAGTCTATTTCTAAATGAAATTTCGGGTTATGATTTGCTTTGGAACTTGAGACATTTTTTGGATTCCCCTGCCTATACATCTCATTTGCAAGCCCTTGTGAACAAAGTACACACACACACACACTCACAGACGTAAACTGTCTTGTACACCTACCTGAGTACGTGCGCACGCATGTGCCTTTGTACGCGCGTGCATGCGCACACATACACACAAGTGTGCACACAGCGCTTGCCTTTGGACTCTGTACTTTCCCGGGCAGTATTTTTCTTGGGTAGTGTTTTTCCCGGTTGTTACCTCCATTTCTGTTCTGTGGAGCTTTGGGTTTCAGAAGTGACTTTGCATCTAACTAACAGAGTGGCTGCTGTGGGCAACCCTCGAACAATGAGCTTAAACAGAAGAATGAGGGTAATGTTTATTGGAATAAAGATTAGCCTTTAAATTCCTCAGGGGAGTGAACCAAATCCAATGTTTTCCTGTTAGCTTTTTTTTTTTTTTTTAATTATTGATGCTGTTTTGGATCTTCTGGAGAGGGGAGGAAAAGAAAAAACTTCAGCAAATCAGCTTTTTCATTCAGAAAATGGAATATGGGGGGTTGTTTTAGCTAGGCTTTTTGATAGTCCCTGATTTAATGTTTTCACTGTGAAGAGCACAGTAGCTTTACAAATCCTGTGAAAATCTGAGCAATGAAGAGTGTTGTTGAAGGGGAACCAGAGTGCAATTATTTAAATCATCCTAGGCCAATAAGCATTTGGTAGGTGGAGTCACTGTTGTGTGCATTACAGGGCAAGATAATTCTGAATGAAGACTTTAAACATCACACATGCTGGAAGGGCTCTAGTTCTGCTTTTTGTGTGAACAAAACAGGTGACTAGGTGCCTAGGTTTTGCTGACTATCCATTAGTGAATGCAACTTGCTTGATAAGATTTTAAAAAATACATGCAAAGGATTTATCAGAAGCCCTTATGAATATTTCATGAGTTGGTATATTCAGCTGAATGAATTCAGTGAGTGTCAGTGTGTAGCTCGCAGACGAACCTCATCCACAAGGAGGCTACTGACATAGGAAGCACTTTGGCGCATTTTCAGAGGCAAAGCCAGGCTGATAAAGCTCCTTGTGACAGCCTGACTTGCCATTCTTCGAGTATGCTGCTCTTGCTCTAAGCAGCTCACGCACGGGAGCCGCGGCTTCTGAAATTAAACTGGAAAACAGTTTGCAGACTCATCAGCCTCCTAACCTGCAGCTGTGTCTCTGCTATGTTTGAGGTTTTTGTTTTGGGTGGTGATAGCCAGCGCTCCATATAAGACATGACAGCCAAAGAGTCTTCAAAAGAACTTACTGCTTCTGAATCTGAGGTTTACATAAAGACTTTCAAGGAGCAAATGCACTTAGAACTCGAGCTTCCGAGATTACCGGGAAACAGACCTACATCTCCTAAAATTTCTCCACGCAGTTCACCGAGGAACTCACCATGCTTTTTCAGAAAGTTGCTGGTGAATAAAAGCATCCGGCAACGTCGGCGCTTCACTGTGGCTCATACATGGTAAGACGGGACTTGGAGGTGTCTGCAGTGCTTTTCATTAGTGGCTGTGGTTCAGAAATGTAGAAAACAGATCATTTGAATTTCGTTCCTAATGCATACCATGAGTGTGAAATGAATGGAGAATGAGTCCGCTGGAGAAGACATAGTGTACTGTGTATTCAATTATCATTGTGGTGCCAAGCTGTTTCCAGATAAAATAAGCCTTTAACTGTGGGAAGTCTTTAAGATTACTGCTTATAAAAAATACGTAGCTGATTCCAGGTAAATTAAATACCGAAGGAGTTGTAAACATTCACATTTTTGTTTAATCTCTGTTGAGGTGAGAGCTGACTTTTTTTGGGGGGGGTTTGTTTGGCAGCTGTTGTTGATATTTTTCAGTAGTGTATTTTTGGTATGAGAATTAATATTTTAAACTTAGTTCTAATTTATTTGTTAAGATAATGTGTAAAGTCAAACTTCATTGTTGCGTTGCCATGTTTGTAGTGTAGAGACTAGTGGGGTTTTGATCTATTGACTCTACTTAGGGAAAGGGAGAACCAAAGTTCCCACTTCTGAAATGGCATGGTTATTTAGTCTGATTTGGTTTCAAATTGCTATTTTCTTTAAGAGCCTCTTGTAAAAAAAAACAAACCAAAAACTTCAGATTTTTTGGCAATAATAAGTAAATTCCCCATTTACTTAGGAATAGCAAGTAAATACATTCAAGAACTTTCTATAAAAATTGCACTGAATTTGCCACCTTTAACATGTATGTTACATACAAGGGGGGAGCTTCCTTAAATCAGTATAATGAAGTGTAAGAAAAAGCCCACTAGAAAGTAAATAAACTTTCATCATCATTTCGGATTTCTCTGAAGGATATATTTTCTTCCAGATAAAGATACCCTTCAAAACTGGGTATCTGTATAGTTTTTATTTAATAAGGACCATTGCAATAAAGGGAGCAGGTAGGTACTTCTGACAGACAACTCTTTTTTTTTTCTTTTTTTCTGACAGACAATTCTTTTTTTTTTTTTTTTTTTAAGATTTTATTTATTTATTTGACAGAGAGAGAGAGAGAGATCACAAGTAGGCAGAGAGGCAGGCAGAGACAGGAGGAAGCAGGCTCCCCGTTGAGCAGAGAGCCGGATGCGGGGCTCGATCCCATGACCCTGGGATCATGACCTGATCCGAAGGCAGAGGCTTTAACCCACTGAGCCACCCAGGCGCCCCTGACAGACAATTCTAACAGTGTTTTTTTATCACTGCATGTTAGGTGGCCAGCCAGCATTATAAACCGAGGATGTTTGGGTTTGCAGATTAATATTTACTTGCATTCTGCTTTCCACGCCTCTGAAATGTTTGTCTCATGCACTGCACAGTGCTTTGGCAAATTCAACTTACTCCTAGTAATATATAGCTTGCCTTTGATGGGTACCACGTGTTTAGCTTAAAGCATATTTTACCTAGCTAAAAATGATACAGTTATTTTTGTTTTCTGAAAATGGACTGCTGCTCATACAATTGCTTCATTGGAGAATTTTTTGGGTCATCTTCTTAATGAATTAGATCTTGATTATAGTCTCATACATAGAATGCACATGATTAGTTTTTAAAAGCCTACCAATGGCAGCATAGGTATATAGAGATTTATATATAAGTATGTACTGAAGAACTCCTTTCTCTTATGGTTTACTCCACCCCTAATGTGAGTATTTTCATATAGTTTGCTAAGTAGTATAACTGAGTGGGAGAAGGGATGTGGGTATAATTCATTCTCATAAAAAGAACAAAGATGGAAAATGTACAATTAACTAACAGACTTACATGTTTTACTGCTTGTATTAATATCAACCATTATTTTGACCAGAAGGACATTTAATTTTAGTAAGCTAATTTTCAGGTAATGGTAAATCTTCCTAAAATTTTGGTAATATTTTCCTTATTAAAGAGTTTCTGAATATAATAATGTAGCCTTTCTTTTACTGAGAATAGATTTTTGATGTGCTAGGAGCATGAGCTATAAATACTGGATTTTTTTCTTTTCAAAAGAACCCAAATTTTAAAGTGATGAAAGAGCTAGTTTCACTCATGCATTATATAAATTTTCTTGCAGCAAGTTACAAAAAGAACAATTAAATGATATCTAAGTTAATTTATGCTATTGGAGTGATCCTCTTGCTGAGTTAAAACAAAAATTTCTGCAAATTGTCAGAACTGCTCCCCCCAAAACACATGACTTAGTTATAATGTACCATAATATAGATTTAAAGAATCCATTAGTCATCAAGCTAATAAAATTAGTTATGGCCATGATTCATTTTCACTTCTTTCCCCCTCTCAACTCACATACTCCCCTTCTATCATTCTTAGTAAAGCTATATCAGTTTGTTTCCAAGTCCTGATTAAGTTCATAGTCACATTTATTTCTGTTGTTTTATTTCGGTATATGTTTAGTATTTTTCAAATTTATTTTTGTGAAACATTTCATGACAATTTCTTTTTAGAAAATATACACATATCTTATGTATTTGAATGACTTTTTTGCTTATCTAAAACGTTTTTTTTTTTAGCATCATATGTAATAGTTACATGAGTAAATAAGAGTGTAAGTACGTTATTTTTGCTTCTTTGTCATGATGAAATGTAACCATTCTTTCACGATCAATGATTGGTATTTTCCAAACCATGCATTTAAGTTAGAAATTCCAAGATATGCACTTAGAAGTCTCTAAAAACATGTTATTACTTTACAGTAGACAGTAGGCTTCTTTTAAGAAGACCGGATTGTTTTGATTCCAGCATTGAAATTAAAGTAATTTTCATGATGAAACTAAGCAAGCAGAAGATGCAGTTTATGTCCAAACCCACTGAACAATTTTTTTTTATCTTTAGTTATTTGTAGATTTCATATTTTGGTCAGATGAACGTGTAGTTCTGGTTTTGAAAACCCAAGTTATGAAGTGTGGGCTAATGGCAGAAGATTGAAGAAGCACTTGTGAAATATTGACTCTGGGATTATTTTTAAAATATCTGAAAACAGAAGTAGATATCCAGTGGGTTGTCACTAATCAGACTATTTAAACAATCCTGAATCTGGAAGGAATTTGGATGATTATCTCATTGCTTCCTTTTACCCTTGGGCAGACCACAATTACTCCATCTTTGACATATGAAAATCTGCCCTATTTATTATGACTCTGGAGAAAATAGTTCTATAATCTCTTTTGGTACACAATCTACTTCATAGTCCAGGTATTAGAAAATTCTTCTGGATGATCATCAGTCTGTATATAACAATATTTATAATCTGATCTTTGGTCCTTTCTTCTGACTGGCACTTGCCACAGTGTCCAGCTTCTTAGTTAAAATACTAAGAAAAAGCTTTTAAGAACCTGCATGAGGGGCACCTGGGTGGCTCAGTTGGCTAAGTGCCTGCCTTTGGCTCAATTCATGATCCCAGTGTCCTGGGATTGAGCCCCGTCTGCTCAGCAGGAAGCCTGCTTCTCCCTCTCCCTCTGCCTGCTGCTCCCCCTGCTTGTGCTCTCTCTCTCCATGTCAAATAAATAAATAAAATCTTTGAGAAAAAAGGGCCTGCATGAATCCAAAGATCAGGGTTAACTGGTCCCATAAGAACTATTTTTTTATACCCTCAACATACGGAATTGAGCATTGCTGTGAGCAAGAAGAAATTCTGATTCTACCTATATGTTTCCCAACACTTACTGTATTTTAAATTCGTTACTAGAATACTCTTGTATATTATCTCATTTAAGATTTCATTTGGAGTATAAGAGTACTCTAAATTCATGTTCTTTGCAAGATTAGATGTTGTAGATATTTTTAAAATATTCTCAATTGCTTTAGCTTCTTCCATGCTACTTCCACGTCTACTTTGTTACCCATTAATTTGACTCTGAATCACCATCCCAAATTCCAAATTCTCCTTGCAGTTTTGAACCCCAGTAGTAGATGCCACACTCATTGTTAGATGATATAAAAAAAATATTGACGGGCGCCTGGGTGGCTCAGTGGGTTAAAGCCTCTGCCTTCGGCTCAGGTCATGATCCCAAGGTCCTGGGATCAAGCCCGGCATCAGGCTCTCTGCTCAGCAGGGAGTCTGCTTCCCTTCCTCTCTCTCTGCCTGCCTCTCTGCCTACTTGTGATCTCTGTCTGTCAAATAAATAAATAAAATCTTTAAAAAATATATATCAATAAAAAACACATCTTACATTGCAAAGTGTCAGTGAAATGTTAGGGAATTGGAAAATTAAGTCCTTAGGTCAACATATTATTTTTCCCTAACCCCAAAGGGTGACAACTTCTGAGGCATAATCTTATTCTTCCTGATTCCTGTGGCCTGCTTTCTTCTGACTGGCACTTGCCACAGTGTCCAGCTTCTTCAACCTTCTTTCCTTTGCTGATGTTCTCACTATGGTCAGTGGTTCTCCTCCACCATCAATAGAGTGATGCTGTGAAGAAAGTTACTGGTGATGGCCTTCACTACTTTCTAGGCTCACCACACACCTCCCCCTGTACTCCCCTCTTGAAGAGTAAATGTATTGGTGAGTGCCGCATTCTGTCCACCTATCCGTGCTTGCCCATGGGAATGTCCCTGTCCAAGGAGCAATATTCCTTCGCTTGGAGTTAGTATTAGAAAGACTTGTGTTTTTCTCCCTTTTCCCCCATTGAGTTCTACCTATATCTTGGGATTCTTCCCTCATTTTAACAAACGTTCATGAAATGTGTACTCTTGTGCCCATTAATTGAATGCAAATGTATTAAAAGACGTCATTCATACTGTAAGGAGCTCCTACCTGACAAGTCAATACTAGAATGACTAGGGGAAGAGTAAAAACAAACCAGTGAATAATGCCTGACTTTTGCCAAGTTTTAGGCACAATTTAGGCAATAAACATGCAATTTAGGCCGAGTTTCTTAGCTAAGCCTGCTAAATCTGTGCCTTGTATTCTTCTTCAGTTTCCTTGCAATATTTCCAAGCAACACTGGAAAATTTTTGAGAAATATGTATGTCCTTACATATTTACTGGTTGAATAGTTGACTGAACAAAACATTTGTTGGAAGACTACTGTGCTCCAGGCCCTACTCTGGGTTTAGGAGATACAAAATGAGAAAGACATATACTTGCCTTCAAAGGACTCATATACTGCCTGGCAAGCAAACTTATGTATTAATATTAATCAATGTTGTGCAAATAATGCTTTTGAAGAGTGATGCCCCAGTGTATCATGAGAGCACAGAAGAATTAAAGACCACTAGAAAGTGAGTCAATGTGTTAGGAAAGATTTAGAGAAGAGGTGATGTTTTTTGTGGGGTCTTGAAAAATGAGTAGGAGTTTTCTGGGAGAAGAGTGGGCAGGAAGGCCATTTTTTTTTTGGTCAGAGAAATAATAACAAGGAAATGCCATTAATCCATAACAATAATAAGAGCTCATGTTTATTTAGCACTTGCCGTGTATGTGACATTATTCTAAGTATATTTATTTAGGCCCATGAAAAGCCCATGAGTTATGATGAGTATACAGTGTGAGTACTTCCATTTTATAGGAAAAGAAGTGATGCACAGGGAGGACCCAGGGTTACACAGCAAATAAGGGGCTGAGCTGGGATTTGGCTCAGAGCATGGGGGAGAGTGAGCAAAGTTCGCTGGAGTCACTAGCATGAGGTGCAAGGTGACAAAGGTAGAAAATGCCTGTAGACTGGAGCGATACTTTAGAGAGTTCACTGTTAGGAACAGGATGTGGGGCTTTATTCCATCATCAGTGGGAAAGCACCGCAAGGTTGTGAGAAGGGGATTGCCATAAGTAACTTTTACTTTGGTAAGAGACTTGGCAGGCTTTGTGGAGCAGGGATTGGTGGATGAGGAGATTAGAAGGCAAGGGAAAAAAGAATGTGCATTTGAGAGTAATGGCTTCTAATTATTGCGTATATCCCATGACATTGAAAACTGTGCCGATGACATTCTTTGTGACTTAACAAGTTACTGTTTATGGAAAACGGGAGGCAAGTATGTAAATTTGGTATCCCCTTACATTTATCATCTACATCATGATGCCATGCATGGTGCTAGCTGATGCACAGGGCCCCCAAATGCATCAGACAATCAGCAGAGGTGCTTGGGAGGATGGTGCGTCTGGGAAAACCCTATTGCTCAGTCCTAATTTGCTGGAGGTGCTCATGTTGTGTTTCGTGTCTGTCCTGGAGAGTTGTATATGTGTTTACAGAAATTATCTTCATTTATGGACTGAACTGAATGCCAGTAGAAATCTATGCCTCCTAGCCCGGTCTATTGCTTTAATCAGAGCAAGCATTTTCTCAGTAATGTAAGTCTATAAATGGTGTTTTCCTCATCTTTTAGTGTCCGCAAGTCTTCAATATATTGAATTTTTAAGATGCTTACTGTAAAAGGGGCTTCGTAGAGTAATGATGACAACTCCCAAGACACATGCTGGAAGGTGGTCTGGGAAGCATGCCCGCTGACCAGCTGCTAGGGTTTATCCCCCCTCGTGAAATCCCATTTGCTTTCCTTTCTCATTCTTCCCTCTTCTGTGGTCTCCCAGTTTTTCTCCTTGAATGTTTATAGATGCCCTCTTCTCTAACATCACTAACTGGTGTCTAACAGACACCAGCAATATTATGCTTGAGGCATTTAAATGTCTCTCAGGAAAGAATCCCAAATGCTTACCAGGGTTTACCAGGCCCAGCATTATCCAGCTTCAGGCCACCTGTGACTGCATCTGCTACTTTCCTGCTAGAGTAGCCTCCTTTCTGTTCTTCAACAAACCTCACATGTTTCTACTCCTGGGCCTTTGCACTTGGTGTTCCTTCTGCCTGGAAGGCTAGTCCCTTAGTCCCTTAGATGGTGACATAGCCCACTCTCTTACTTCTATTCAGGCTTCCTTTAAAATGTCATTTGCTAAAGAAGGCTTCTTTGACCCTCCATCTGAAAAAAAAAAAAAAAAAGGAAAAAAAGAAAAAAAGGCACCCTTTTACCTCCCAGTCCCTTCCTCTGCTTTATTTTTCTTATTGGCATGTATCATCACCTGAAAATACTCACCTGAAAAGACATGCTTATTTGTTATATATATATTTTTTCTTCCTCTGTTATCTGTCAACCTTTCTAAATTAGACGAGGGCAGGGATTTTGTCTTTTGTACCACATCCTACCCACCTACCAGCAAGGCTGGCGCTTCATAAATATTTGTTAAAAAGATAAAAGAAGGAATGGCTCTGATTCCTGTTCCTTGCTCTTTATTCTTCAAAGGTCTTTCCTTTGGCCTGATACGAGGGAAGAGAAAAGGAAGCTTAGTTAATACTCATTCTACAAACACTCCATCCATCTCTCACCGGCTGTGTTCCCTTTCTGCCAGTAGGGCCACTCCAGCTTGCTAAGTATTTTGTGGTCTAGGGTATTACAGATATGGAGTTAATCACAATATCTCGCTGGAGGCTGAGTGTTTTACATGGTAGCCTGTTTAATTAAGTCACTTTGTACAAATCCTACCACCTAGCCTATAGTGCTATACAGTAAATATTTGTCTGGAGCACTGTACAGTGATTTATTTGGTTATTCTTCATGCATCAAATAGCACAGTTGGTGTTTCAGCTCAGGAAAGCTCTACTTATCTCTTACTAACTGGGTGGAAGTGTTGTACAGAGGGATCTATTTGCTATTCGGCTTTTAAAACGTTTGCATATTACATATCAAAATGTTTAGTTATCTATGTTTTCCCACTGATGCAACACCTAAAATATTAACAGTAGCAAGAGCTGTGGCTGTTTGAGTTTTCTGTAGGATTTCCCCATGGGGAATTTGGAAGTAAGAGCCCATGACTTGCAGAGTGAGGAAATTGTGAATTAATAACCCTTGTCCTTTAGAAAAGACATCAGCAGGAGTGAAAATTTTCACTTGGCACTGTCTCATTTTTTCTGTACTTGGAGGGTGAGACCTCTGTCACTCCCAGTAATTTGTCTGACACGGATACGTTTCAATCTCATTGTGTACTTTAAGTTTAAAAGGGGAAAAAAAAGTAATTTGTTGACCGTCTCAGATTACTTCTTGCTAGAACTGAGGCATTTTCTCTTTGAGGGAGAATAAGAATGACTGCTTCTCTAGACCTTTTGTGGACGAGAACAACTGTCACGTGGCATGCTCCTCCCGCAGACCCACTTGTCCTCCCTTACCTATACCCCTCACGACTCAGGCTTACTGTGAATTACACAGATAGAAAATAAAGAGGGAGGGGCAGTATGGCTTCAAGACAATGACTTCTTTTTTTTTTTTTTTGAAAACGACTTTCAAATGGCATTTTCTAGAGTATCAGTGTGCTGGGAACCATTTTGGGTATTCCTTGAAAAATAGGGTGCTCACGATCTTTATTCTGGTCCCAGGCAAAACAAGCAACATGGATGACTGGAGCCTTGGAGAACTTTGGAAGAGTCTCACAGAGATTCCATAATATCCAAGTACTTGAAAACCAACAGTTTAAGAGATTAATGAATGGAGACAGGAAAATTTGTGTGTCTGTGCTTGATAAAGTCATAGAGATTTGCAGACAATTTCTAACATTAAAATTATATGCATCTAATATGTCCAGGAGGGCACCTGGGTGGCTCAGTCGTTAAGTGTTTGCTTCGGCTCAGGTCATAATTCCAGGGTCCTGGGATCGAGGCCCGCGTCAGGCTCTCTGCTTGGCGGGAAGCCTGCTTCTCCCTCTCCCATTCCCCCTGCTTGTGTCCATTGCTCTCTGTGTCTCTGTCAAATAAATAAAATCTTAAAAAAAAAAAAAGTCCAGGAATGGCAGCAAGCCAAATGAATAAGGTGGAAGTGTCTGGCTTGAGGAGAGGTCACTAGGAGTAAAGATTCTTTAAAAAAGATATTTTGTTTATTTCTTTATTTGAGAGAGAGAGAGAGAGAGAGCCAGGAAGGGACAAAGGGAAGAGAGGGAGTGGGAAAGAATCCCAAGCAGACTCCCCATTGAGCACAGAGCCTGGCATGGGGCTTGATCCTAGGACCCTGAAATCATGACCTGAGCTGAAATCAAGAGCCAGATGCTTAACTGACTGAGCCACCCAGGCACCCCTGGGAGTGAAGATTTAAAATGTCAGAAAGTTGAAAGAGTAGCACAATGAACACCCTTTACCTAGATTTACTAATTAGTAATATTTTTCTACATTTATTCTGTTTCTCTCTCCATATCTAAAACAATGTGTCCATTTTCTTTATTTTGAAGAGAGCACATTTAGATGGAGAGCAGTAGTTTGGGGATCAAAAAGAGACTCATGGAGCACTGGATGTGGTGCACAAACAATGAATTTTGGAACACTGAAAAAAAAATTTAAAAATAAAATTTATAAAAGCAACAAAAGAGAGACTCATATTTATTTATTTATTTTTAAATATTTTATTTATTTATTTGACAGAGAGAGAGAAAGACCACAAGTAGGCAGAGAGGCAAGCAGAGAGAGAGAGGGGGAAGCAGGCTCCCTGCTGAGCGGAGAGCCCGATGCGGGGCTCGATCCCAGGACCCTGGGATCAGGACCTGAGCCGAAGGCAGAGGCTTTAACCCACTGAGCCACCCAGGCGCCCCGAGACTCATATTTATTTTTAAAGTATGGAATTATATTTCTATTCCATCAGCATGTCCTCATATCATGATTTGAGTTTAATTCTTAATGATATACTAGCACACTGACAAGTTATAAATAAGCTGGGTCCCCATGTTTAAAGTCAACTATTGGTACAGTCACAGTGGAGGGTTAGAGGCATCTCTAATAGTTTCTGACTTTTCCTAGTGATAAATTGTTGGTTTTAGGTGCTTGAAACAGTTTCTAAGAGGATGGATGTCTGTAGCATTTAAATTTTCTTTCCCCAAGAGGAGATGTTATTTGTTTTTTTAAAACTATAAAACTTGTATCATTAGAATGGAACCTTATATAATGTCTTCATATACTACACATGAGGTTCTATGATTGTGTAATTTTGATGTTATCTGGAATTTTGTTACTATTAATCTTCATTTTGTGTTATATTATCTGGAGCCAAGAAAGCTAGTTGGTTTCAGTATTTTCTCTTGGCTTTGCTGTTAAGAGTTTAGATTAGTTAATTGTATGGTACCTCAGTTCCTTCATTTGCAAAACGGAGAAAATAGCCTTATGTTTAAATATTTTCAAGTGTTAATTTAAAAAACATAGCTATCTATCTGGTCTCTTAGCTATTTATCTTCTAAGATAGTGTATTCAAGTACTTAACATAGTACTCCATACATTATAAATCACATAATAGATACTACTGTTTAATTAAATAACTTTCCTAATCTCTAAACATACACAGACATTCACATTATTGTCAGTCTTGGTTGCTAAAGCAGAAATTATTTTTTGTCGTTTGAAAAGCATCACTGGTTATGGACTGTGCCAATTTGAGAGTGAAAAATGCATGTGAATTTGCAAAGAAATAATTTTATAATATCCACAGTGTGACCATTCCATATACTGAAGAAACAAAATATCACTTATTTGTTATCATGTGATAATCACATTCTAATGAACCGTGTGTAATTATACTGATATGCATATTAGAAGACCCAGTGTGAATAGCTTATGTCCTCTTAAGAAACTTTATGGCCTTTTTTGGCTGGTATCACCAAGATATTTTGAAAAGTCATTTGTTATTGTCCACTGTGTGAAAGAAAGAGAGAGAGAACCACACTGAAGTAATTCCATCCATTTGCACCAATCAGCTTGAAAGCAAATGCAAAAAAAAAAAAAAAAGGCATAAGACGATGCCTTGTTTATTTCAAGATCTCACATATAAAAAGCCAATATAGGATTAAGTGAACAAATGCTTTGGAAAAATTCCAATGTCATCAAAAACTTATTTATCTCAAAATGTCTCCTTACTACACTTTCTTTTCCTGCACAAATTAATAAGCTCAGACTGTTTATTACAGTGCAGAAGGTCTGAGAGTGCTTCTGTGGCTTACTTGGGCCACCATTACCTCAGCAATTTATACAGGAAACCTCTCTCTCACCATCAGGACTATTTGTCTCTGATGAAAGGTCACCAAACTCAAGGATCCAACTCTCTCTTGCTGGTATCTTAGCTGCCCACTCTCTTCCCGAGATTCTACCACCGAAATCCAAATGCATATTTTACCTTCCCGGAGGTTAACTGTGCCCTTTCTCTTCACCTATCAACTTTCTCTGCCAGGTCTGTGTTCAGTCAGGAACCAGAGTTGTGTCTCTAACATGCTCTTGTTTACCAAAACAACACAGGGACTGTGGGAAGCTGGGTGGTCTGGTGCAGAGCATAGCATTTGAATCCTAACTCCACCTTTTACCAGACTCTAGGTTTTAGGCAAACCGTTTAACTTGGCTTAGTTCCTCTTTCTGCACCTGAAAAATTAGAAAAATACTACTTGTACTCAGATGGTCAACAGACACATGAAAAATGCTCAGTATCATTTGGCATCATGGAAATACAGATCAAAACCATAATGAGATACCACCTCACCAGTCAGAATGGCTAAAATTAACACGTCAGGAAACAAGAAATGTTGGCGAGGATGTGGAGAATGGGGAAACCCTCTTACACTGTTGGTGGGAATGCAAGCTGGTATAGCCATTCTGAAGAACAGTATGGAGGTTTCTCAAAAGTTAAAAATAGAACTACCCTACAACCCAGTTAATTGCCCTACTAGGTATTTATCCAAAGGATACAAACATAGTGGTCCAAAAGGAGCACCTCCACCCCTATATTCATAGCAGCCATGTCCACAATAACCAAGCTATGGAAAGAGCCCAGATGTCCATTGACAGATGCGTTAATAAAGATGTGATATCTATATATCTATATATATATCCATGTGTATGGGGTTTAAGGACTTTTGTTCTTTACAAAGACAACTGCAAACAACTTTGACCATAAAATGATGTGTATTCTTTAAGATTTCAGTAACCTTCTTGAATTTGATACTTGTATCCCATTGTGTGTGTGTGTATATATGTGTGTGTGTGTATATATATATTCCATATATATATACAATGGAATATATATATATATAATATATATATATACAATGGAATATTACTCAGCCATCAAAAAATGAATTCTTACCATTTGAAATGATGTTGATGGAACTAGAGGGTATTATGCTAAGCAAAATAAGTCAATCAGAGAAAGACAAATATCATGTGATTTCACTCATGTGAAATTTAAGAAATTACAACAGGATTGTAGGGGAAGGGAGGGAAAAATAAAATAAGATGAAATCAGAGAGGGAGACAAACCATGAGAGACTCTTTATTTTTTATTTTTATTTTTTTTAAGATTTGACTTATTTGAGAGAGAGAGAGAGAAAGGGGGGGCATGAGAGGAGAGAGGTCAGCAAGAGAAGCAGACTCCCTGCCGACCAGGGAGTCTGATGTGGGACTTGATCCAGGACTCCAGGATCATGACCTGAGCCGGAAGCAGTCGCCTAACCAACCGATCCACCCAGGCACCCACTGTGAGAGACTCTTAACTATAGGAAAGAAACCGAGGGTTGTTGGAGGGGAGGTGGGTAGAGGAATGGGATAACTGGGTGATGGGCATTAAGGAGGGCACAATGTAATGAGCACTGGGTGGTGTATGCAACTGGTGAATTACTGAACTCTATCTCTGAAACTAATAATACACTATATATTAATTAATTGAATTTACATAAAATTAAATTTACAAAATGCTACTTGTATCTCATTAGGTCCCTATGGAGATCAAATGAATGTGTGTCTAGTGCTTAGCACAATCCCTAGCCAGTGACAGGTAATCAGCAGACATTAAGTCAGTAAAGTATCCATAGTTTGGGATTCCATATAAAAATTTATAACATATATATCATAATATAAATTAATTAAATATTTCATATGACATGGATAATTAAATAAGTTTTTGTTAAGCGACTATTGCACATGTTCATTCTTTTTAGATCATTTTGTTTCATAGGATACTTAGTTTCCTAGGATTTTACTTTATCTTAAAGCCCATATAAGCTATTCTTGCCACAGTAAGATAAAATTTAAAATGAAAGAGAAGTCACCATGTGATGGGGTTTAAGGACTTTCATTCTTTACAAAGACAA
This sequence comes from Mellivora capensis, assembly GCA_004024625.1. Lineage (NCBI taxonomy): Eukaryota > Metazoa > Chordata > Mammalia > Carnivora > Mustelidae > Mellivora > Mellivora capensis. The sequence continues at coordinate 107,580 of PISX010002717.1, forward strand.
CTGCAAACAACTTTGTCCATAAAATGATCTGTATTCTTTAAGATTTTAGTAACCTTCTTGAATTTGATACTTATAACCCATTGTGAAACTGGATGTCAGTGAAACACTATTTCTTTAAGTTAGTTTAAATATCTTTTTACTGAATTAAAAAAAATAAAAGTTCTTTTCCAAGGACCAGAATGTCAGTGAATTTGTTTTCCCTAGTCAGTAGAATCTAACCTCCTAGTTATTTGTTTATATGAGAGAGTTTATTCATGAGAAGCAATGGGAAAAGAGCTTAGGATCTAGAGTCAAAAGAATCTAGACATGCATCCTGGCGCCACCACTTACAAACTGTTGTTTTGTTTTGTTTTGTTTTGTTTCTGAATGGGGCAGAGGTAGTCCTTTAAGCTTTTGGAATCTCTAGTTTCTCATCAGTAAAGTAGAAATAAAACAGCCTTTTCCCTATTCATGAATAACATAATATTAGTTAGAATTGTTGAAAAACATAAAGAATTGGAATCGCTTTGCTGGAAGAAGAACAAAGATAAGATTATAGGACAGAAAATAATGATAAACCATTGCTAAGGATTACAAAATAAAGTGACTGGCTTCAAAGGTGCAGGTGTATTTGGGTTGTATGTAAAGAGCATCCTGTTAGTAAACATTATTAAATACCACACACATTGTTCCACAGATGTTTTATTTCATACCAAAGAGACGAGTTTCTGCTCAGTGGGACCACTTTTGTGCGAGATTGTAATAGAGACAGAGGCTGGACTAAATGGTGACTTTGGATCTTATCTGCCCCCATGAGTCTTGACATCACTTTCATGCTTCCTGCAGAAAGATAATAGAAGGCTCATATAACCAGTATTCAGGGCACAATGAAACACAACGAAAGTCGTGTTTAATATTTATCCAGAAGACTTTCCAGCATTTAAATCAAATTGCTCTGGATTTCTTGGTCATTTCCAAGAATATTTCGGCATCAAAACAGAAATAAAAGTTATTGCTTTTCTTTTGACACAGACTTCCTTCTCACATTATCATTGATCAGGTTGATTCTGTCTCCTAGCAATTGAAAGGCAGTATAAGGTATATTTAAGACAGGTGTTTCTATTCAAGCGAATTTGTACATCTTTGGAAAGTCTGCTATCCAGATAAATTCAAAGCTTTGCAACAATGCAAAATAAAGTAAAATGATTTGGGGCTTCACAGGGATCATGCCACGCTTCTGGTTCTGTCTAAACTAATAAAATAAGATTTTTAGGACCCTATCTGGTAGTTGTAGATTAAATTAAGGAACTACTTCATCTGAATAAAGATTTGCCGAGTCTAATATGAGGTAGCTATCTTTATAAACATGGTACTTGCCTGGGATTCAGAGGATTTCAGTTTTAATGCCAGCTGCATCCCAAAAGACCCGTGAGCACATACATTGTATATTTGCTGGTGGTAGCTTTTTTTGTTAAGTGAAATTAATGATTACCTGTTCTGCCACCCATACCTCATGCATTATGGTATGCATATTGAATTCAAGTGGCTGTAGAGTGCTTTGGTTTTTTGCTAAGTAACTTGGCAGAGACATTCAGAAGGAAAAAAAAAAGGCTTCTAAGAAGTTCTAGGCATAAAAGATTTTTAAAAATGTGACTTCCCTTTAAGATGCATTAATGAATTTTATATTTTATGTGAATGCTAAAAATGCTTTTGCCAAGTACTAGGTACTCTGATAGTTTAGATGTTTATGTTTAGAGTTTCTTAAGACACTTTTGTGTGTGTCAGTACTTTTTCAATGGCTAAAAACCAGATAGACATCACTGACTGAGTTATTTCTGATGTGTGCCTTGCATTTTCATTTTTGTATGGATTCCAATCAACAAATGTTTATTGTTGGATAAGGCAAACATCATCACATTTCACCATCAAGGAGCTTTAATCTAGCCAAGGAGAGTATATAATCATTTGTCATGTGCAATAACTTTTTTAAATAGATACGTGTTAAAAGGATACAAGTATAAAATACAGAGTTCTCTCACTACTACTAAGTGGTGCCAACCTGATTATGAAACTAAAAGGTTTACAGAGCAGTGGTGTGGTTCCTCTTTCCAAATGTCTATGATCCTTGAATCTGCCCTGTTAGGAGGACTGACTTTTTTGAGCCATTAATCACCAGTGAGGAACTGGGAACTGGTGTACCAGCAAGTAGTCTGCTGGTGTGAACAAGCAGGAAGGATGCTCCAAGAGAGAAAGATACAAGATAGCGGTGTTTAAAATTTTTTACACTAAAAACTATACTGGATACATGTCATATCATCTAATCCTATCTCCATTTACCGATGAGGAAACTGAGATTCAGAAGGATCCACTGCCTGATGCTAGCCAACCCAGCTACAAAGGAGTAAGCCAAGAAGTACCCCCGTATGTCCTGATTTAGGGTTGTACAATATTTATATGGACGCATTCCATAGAGTCTGTGGCACTCTTCCACTCCACCTCCTTCTCAGCCTCCAACTCCAAACACCTATGGGAAAACCCCCAGGGTTCTCAGACTCTCATGTTTCCTTATTGAAAGCTTTCTCACAGGGACGACCTGACAAATTCATTCTCACTTAAGTGTAAGTGACTCTGGGGGTTCCTGTGTTATTCCATTTTATGAAAATAAACATTAAGACAGAATTAATTTCTGCTTGTAGAACTTTGCGCATGGGGAGCAGAGGCAAAGGGACGTATTTTGGGGGATGGACCTGCATTTCAGCCCCCTCAAGGCACGAGACCCAGATGATGGGCTGAATGTCCCTGGCCTGCAGTTGTATTGGCAAACCTTTCATTTATTTACCACATTTACTGCCCACCTGTTCATGCCATGTTTCCTGCCCTCCTGTTTCTGTGGATCCGTTCTCTGTGTACTGTGTTGAAGCCAACCCTTCCACCATGCCTTATATTTTTTCTCGCTCACCCTCAAAGGGTTTGCTGTTGCGCGACCTCTGCTCTGTCCTGCAGCTTCGATCTGCTGTCCTATCAGATTATATCTGTCAGTCTGCAAATGAGCCATAGCTCTATTCATGATATCTATATGCTGATGATTTCCAAATTTTATATCTCTAGCCAGACTTCTCTGAAGTCCAGAACTAGATCCCTATCCAAAGGCCAACTTTACAGCTAAATCCTTGAAACCTAAAACTGACATCACGATTTTCACCCCATCTTTGGCTCTTGTTGCCATCTGTTCCCTATCTCACTAAAATGCAGTTCCATTTTTCTAATTGCTCAGGCCAGGAACCTTGAAGTCTTCCATGACTCCTGCTTTTCTCAGTCATGTCACATTCCACTGCTTCAGCAAATCCCATCAGCTCTGCTTTCACGATGTATCCAGAATCTGACGTCTGGGCCCTTCTGATTATGTCATACTGGGCTTGTTAAATTAACCTCCTAACTGATCTTCATGATTTCTTCCTTACAATGTAGTCCCCACATAGTTGCTATGGTGATTCTTTATACATGGGAGCAGTTGTACCAGTTGTCTATTCAGAATCTTTCAAAGATGGGCTACTTTGTTACCCAGACTATGGGTTAACTTGTTTGTACTATACCTGGGAGGCCCTATTGTTTTTGACCTGTTGCTTCTCAAACTCTGTTTCTCCCCCTCACACCATTCCAGCCATACTTGTGTCTTTGCTGGGCCTCAAACAGTAATATGCACCATCCCATCAAGATCTGTGCCCTTTTTTGTTGTTAAAAAGAATTTCTCCCGGACATCTGCATGGCCCACTTTCTTCTTTCAGGTCATTGCTTCAATTCATGTAATTGGAGGGGACTTCACTGACCATTTATAAAAAAAAAATACTCTCTATTTTGGCCTTCCTACTATTCTTAACCCTGCTGGAATTTCTGTATAGTTCTTATCCATACCTGATGTATACATCTGCATCCAAATCCACATCTATATTCATGCCCATATCATAGCTATCTATCTGTATATCTATGTATCTATCTTGCTGAATCTCCTAAACCTATAAAACAAATGAGCCCATGGTAAGTAGTTAATGCATATTTGTTGAATGAATGAATGAATGAATGGAGTAGACTGTTTAAGTATCCCAATTTTTTAAAAGATTTTATTTATTTATTTGACAGAGAGAGAGATCACAAGTAGGCAGAGAGAGAGAGAGAGAGGGGGAAGCAGGCTCCCCGCTGAGCAGAGAACCCCATGCAGGGCTCAATCCCAGGACCCTGAGATCATGACCTGAGCCAAAGGCAGAGGCTTAACCCACTGAGCCACCCAGGTGCCCCTAAGTATCCCAGCTTTAAGCAGTGAAGACTCTAAGTTAAATGGAAAAGAGAAATGTGAACAGATAATTTAAAATACAACATGATAGATAAAAATAGTAAAAGTAAATATTGCAATTTCTATGCAAAAATAAATTTAAAAAATATTAAAATTTAACAATAGATTAATGTAAAAACCTTAGTTCATACTCCGATTGAATTATTAACTAGTTGTATGATCTTAGGAAAAGAACTAAAAATCCATTTTGTTCCTCCCATTGTACCCACTATGCCATCAAATTTATTTTATTTTTGTGAAGGTTAAATCAGATAATATGATACATAGTAAACATTAAGTAGAAATTATTTTTCTTTCCTTTAATATCCAGTACTTCACTTTACACTCCCAGGTTAGTCCTATAATGTGTCTTAACACTCCATCATTTCTCAGTGACTTCCTAAATTTCTACCTCATTGACTTTCTTCCATTTTCTTCCTATAGGACTTTTTGGCATCATGTAATGCTATAATCAGCCTCATCGTCCCTCAAAGATTTTATATATATAAACATATATGTTCATATGATGTGTGTGTGTGTGTATATATGTATATGAACTGGTTAGTGCTTTAGCTATATTTCTAAAGACAGAAATGTGGATCCATCTTCAGCATTAGTAATAAGTGAATATTTTTCAATTGGAAGTAAGTTTCTTTGACTCACACTAGAACAATTGTTCTTATTATGTCGCTACTGTCAGAAATGGACGTGGATATGGTGTTCACAGAGTAAGGGCACTGGGAATCGCACATGAGTATAAACCATGACTGTATTCCCCCCCCACCCCCACCCCAGCTATAACCAGGGTATTAAAACAGCGACCGTAACGTGAGTATTTTCAGGAGAGAGTATCACAATTGTAAATGCATTATGTGGAAGAAAAAGTATTTGGAGTCATCATATTAGAGTAATTTCTTTGATTCCAGGTGCTATTTCTTTTTTGGCAAATTCTTTTATTTTATTTCCAGTTTTGTTATATAATTGACATGTAGCATTGTATAAGTTTAAGTCATACAACATGATATATGTGTTTATGGTGAAATGATCACTGCAATAAATTTAATCTTATATTTTTGGGTAACTGGTAAGTGCTATTAAACCGAATTTCTTAATTTTTTTTCCCCTAACGTGTCTGTATTTTTACTGCACGTGAAACAAACTTATTTTTGTCCCTATTTACCATGGAGTCATAGATTGAGGATGATTATAGTGTATACAATATTGTATACAACTGTTGGATACAATAGTGTAATTACGTTGCATTACTGTGAATGAGCAAACCTGCTTACATACCATTTGTCAGAACAATTAGGATATTTCTAAAATGTGAACAGATGTGCAATAGAAGTTAGCAAAATGAGAGACAATCTACATTTTTGGTTTTGCTATAAACACAGAACTTACATCTGGTTTTCTAGGTTATAATAATTGCAGCCTCTTCCTTCTAGGGATTCAGTTAAGAAACTCATTGTTAGTTGAGATCTAGGTTTTATAATTGTTTTCTTTTTCATATTGTAATAATGACAAATATCAGCAGTTACATCATCACTTTTTGCTCTGGTCCAAGTGCTGTTTTTTTGAACTTCAGTGCAAGATATTTTATCCAACTTTTCACCAGTTGGGATCTCTTAAGCGTTGTTTAGTTTTCTGGGAAAGATAATCTTCTAAGGAGTTTATGTCCTAAATATTTTCTGGTTTTGCAGTAGCACACATCAGACACAGTTACTGTGTTTGGATTGGGATTTTCATTTTTAACATGTTCTCAAATTCTTTAGACATTTAATGTCTCCATCTGGTCCTCATAAAAGATCTCACATTTGTCATGCAGCTCAGGCTCCTGCTCAGAAAGCATCATTATAATTCCATCCAGGACCCTGGCTTGATAGAGCAGATACTTTTTTAACTTGGATTTTGGTGTTCACTTTTGTTTTCTTCTTTTAAACCTAAGAATAACACTTGATTTTCATGGTGTATTTCTCTCTGCAAACAGTCACAGCATGCATCCCCCTGACAGCCAGCTTGCTGTTCTCCCCCTTCTGCATGGTTTGAAGCTCTAGGGTAGGAGAAGTGACCACCCTGTGAGTCTGGTACAAGGAGACCTAGCAGTCATCATTCTTCTCTTCATTAAACAATCTGTTCTCTGTCATCACAGATGGAGGGGATATTTTCAAGGATTGAAATAGCCAAACAAACCAAGTTAAATGGGAGGGTCTAGGGCACAGTTCAAACATATATTCATCATCACTTCCAGCAGGGACTTTCCCATTTAGTTAGGTGCTCAGTGTATGTTTGTGAATTTCTTTAGTGGACACTTCGGGAGCCCTTACTATATGCTAGGTAATGCTCTAACAGCTTCATGAATATTAAATCATTTAATCCTCCTGGCCACTTTACACATAAAGTAGTTTTAGTATCCTCATTTTAAGGATGAGGAATGCCAGGCAAAAAGGCAAAAAGGTCATACCTAGCAAGTAGCAGAGCCAGAATTCAAACTTTGGTGGTCAGGCCCTAGTCTGTGTTCTTAACTACTGAGCTACTGAACTAGGCTATGATTGAGTGTGTTCAGCCACCAATTTCCAAAAATCTATTACTTTCCCAAAATTGAACTGCACACTCGGCTTTAACTTCCCCAGCACTATGCTTGACTTAGAGTTGACACTTAATGAATGTTTGTTTACCTAAGTGTTCTTGTAATAAAGACTGAGTTTGATGTACTTGAAATAGGTAAAACCAAAGGCCAATCGCAATGGTAGCCTGTGGAGAGGCTGCTCTTCATTCAGAAATGCCAGTGGGTCCTAGTACTTAAGGATAACCCATATGTAAGGGCCTTCGATTCCCAAGATGATGCTTTGGATTTTGAATTTTCAAATCTGATGAGAGAATTGTCTTCATTTCACTCATTGCTCTTTACCAACACCGTTTTTTAAAAAAAATTTAGTTGTGGTAAAATACTTGTAACATAAAATTTACCATCTTACGTATTTCTAAGTATACAGTTCAGTAGTGTTACATATATTCACATTGTAACGCCTCTCCAGTGTAACTGCCTCTAGGGGAAGGAAGAGTACAGGTATTAGAGATATAAACTGCACAGATGATTTTTTAGGCACAATTGTGAATGACAGTATCAAGTGCAGTCCAGTCAGTGAGAGGAAAAAGGCAAAGAGCATCTAAAAAGAAACAGGATGAATTGTCTTAGCCAAGAGATACCATACAAGAGAAATAAGAAATATAGGATATTTTAAGAAGTAATGGAATAATCAATAACTTTGTAGATTCCCTGAGCTTCCTATATTTCCAGTTCTTCCACAAGGACTTCACTGATTGATTTCGGATCAGAAATAAATGGATAAGGAGCATAACAATGCAGCTTGCTTTCAACTCCAAGTCAGATGTGAGTGGAAGGAGGTGTTGAGATATTCCAAGAGGCAGAATACACAGGGCAGCTATTGAAGGAGAGGAGTGTAGGCTCTGTTGAGTGTTCTTGCAGAGAAAAGATGCAAATGGAGTGGGGGTGGGATGGTGAGTAGGACTAGCTAGTGTAGGGAACACTGGCTTCAAGCAAGAAGGCTGGAGGATGGTTCTCATGAATTTAGATTGTGCCCATACAAACACTTCTTTGCTCTTTGGGGGTTTACAGACTTGGCATCTTCTGTCAGACTGTTGACTATGAGAACAAAGATTTGAGAGCAGGAAATTTATTATACTTGGATAAGCAACATCTTTCATTGTGTTAAGCATATAAAAGCCCATATATATATGTTTATATATATACATATGTATGTGTATATATATACACACATACACACACACATATATATATATATATGATGAATTAATTTATCCATTTCTATATCAATTAATGGAGTATTAAAATAAATCTGGAAAAAGGGATCATATCCACTAGACTTAGTCTACAATTTGTTCAATACTGATGTGTCTAAAAATAAAAGCTACCTAATAAAAATATGTGGTTACCATAGGAAGGTAATTTAGCATTTCTATAAACTAATAGTGTTTGAATTTATTCTACATATATTCAATGTCGGTAGTAAACAACTGATTCTCTGTGGCCAAAAATTGTATATGGGATCATATTGTCTCGCTAACTTGATTTACTCTGTTCAAGCATAGTTAGTAATGTAGAAATAGCAAAATGTCTCCGGTGCTTCTATAGATTTTCTTGTTTTTAAAACTTCATTTATGATGGAACCAGAGACCTCTCTAGGACATTATAAAATGAAACAAGTCATCCTTTCCTAGTAAAAATCTCTAAAGAACCCAGTTTTTGGGGTTTAGAAGCTCAGGTGAGAGCAACTATTGATTATTCCCTCTTACTGCTTGTGAAGTGCAGAAATGCTTAATGGAGATAACCCACTATCAGTAAGATTTAAGAAAATTTCTATCCAAGAGTGCTTTCTAAGAGCCATTTACATTTCACCAAGTATATAAAAACTTGCATGTGGAAATCAGAGTTAACTGATTTATTCCAGTTGTATTTTAAAACCACTTACACACTGGCATCTGGGGAGCTGGCTATTTTTTACATAGCTCTCCACAGATCATAGACTCTTTGAGGTGAAAGTTGCTTCTTAGTTTACTGTTACTCTTGCAATGTGACCTATTTAGCTGTTTTAGTGAAAGTAAGACAAAGACTTTTGCCCAAGGAGTATGTGGTTTTGATGTCTATAATACAGTAAGTTCTGACAAGATGGGTTTTACGATTCAGTGTTTCAGTTTTGTGCTTTACTTTGCTTGTACAGACACAAACAGAAGTCTCACAAGACATTTCCAATATGAGGTTCTTATTCTAATAATATCCCTTATCAAAGATATTTGGGTACTCAGAAACTGTTTTACGGTGACAGTCAGCATCCTAGATGGTCTTCCAAATAATTCAATTTAAGGATATGTTTTGGAAAGAAATAGCATTATCAGATTCAAATGATACTGTATTATAAATGTGTCAATGGAACATAATTTTAAATCTGTGGGGAATGCCATCTCTCTTTCTCTCTCTCTCTTTCTCCAGTGTCAGTTGAGGGCCCGTTTGTGTGCTAAGGAAGATACAAATGTGTACAATAATAATGAAAAGATTTTGTGATATAGACTGTGATCTATAAATAAAAAATAAATTGTAAAAAGTAAAATGCTATAGGATGTTACAATTAGATAATGTTATATTTTATAATGAAAATATAAGATTGAAAATGCCATTTTTAAGATTTTTGCTGCTTTTTAGTGTAATTACATTCTTAAATTAATGGTAGGAGTACTTACCATTTTCACATTCAGATGCTTCCTGATATGATGATATACAGTTTTGATGACCTGGTTAATACTGATGAAAACTTTCAGTAGCATTGCCTAGGGCTAGTAGTCTGCTGCCTATTTATTCTGATATTACTGCAGTGACAGCTAAGTGTATTAGTGCTTTTCCTAGTCTAGAAATCATTAATTAAGGAACTGATACCTAATTTATTTAAAATAAATTTTTAGAATAAGTTTACAGTTTGCATAGAGTTATTTAAATGTCTCTTACAAATTTATGGGATAGATCAGCAAATACTTTTTAGAAAATTATTTTCAGTATATCACATCCTATGTGCAGTCCTTTGCAAACCAGTTTCCTATGGGAGTTCTTTTGCATACAGAAACACAGACAATTAGATATTTACACATGTAACCATACTTTTTATTTTATTCTACTGGATAGGACTAACCAAAATCCAAGCTGGAAGACTATCCAGATCTGGTTTGAAAGGCTAGTTAAATAGACAATATACTCAGAGAGATACAGGCACTAAATGTGCTTTTTGGTTCACTTGCAGGCATCATTCAAGTCCCAGGTTTGTATTCTTCACTTTAAGTCAGTCAGCCAACAAGATTTCTCTGAATGGTTGCTCATGACAAGACCTGCACTAGACTGTGTACATAGAATTCAAAGAAAAATTTAGTCATTATCAATAAACATTTATTGATACTCAATGGCACAGTTTCTCTTTCAAGAGTTTTCATTAATGTCAGAGAGATTCAGCTTTTTAAAAAAAATGCCTATTTGAAATTTGGCTGGGAAATTTTGTTGCTGGTCCACAGTGTAGCTAGCTCGGCTAGTTGCAAGAACCCATCATTATTAGGTTAGGAAAATAGGTGCAGTGTAGCAGTTTGCTACGTGTAGTAGTACTCAGATTAAAGCAGATGTTTGACCTCATAATTGTGGAAGTCATACATAAATAAAGCAAATAAATTGTGTCTCTTGAGGAACACTGAGAAACAGGACTCTTGCCATTGGGTGGGTAGATCAAATGGTTATAATCCTTTGGTACCTTGGAGAGCTCTCAGTAACCTCTGCCTTTGATTTTGTGTAAGGTTTTACTGAGGTTTATGGTTTTCCTAGCCTAATGCCTACCTGATTAATTCTGTCACTGTGATAGAACTAGAAAGATAGCTAATGCAGCTTTACTCTAATTTGATATGAATAGACTGAGCGGTCATGTCAGGATGTCATATTCATCCTACTGAAACCTTTTGTCCCTCACACTAGATCACGGACAATACTTTTTGGCCCCTCAAAGTTACTTACCTACCGAGGAAGACAAATAAGCTTGTCAGGGGTTCACAGTGTTTTCCTGCTTTCTCTCCAGTAGAAGGATCATCTTTTTGGCTCAGACAGGAGAGGTGTTGCCAAGAACAAGGTGGTGTGTGTTTAGCTCCAAGTGGTGGTAGAGACAACAAACTCTGTAAGAGTTAGAGAAGAAGTTGTTAATGAGGGCTATAGAATGAGAGACTCTACACAATAGCTGGCCCCATATAATGAAAGGGTTCAGACAATCTGGGAGAAGGGAGAGGGAATTTCAGGTGGAGAAAATGTTAACCATTTTCAACATTCCATTGATTTGGGGGGAAGTTAATTACAAGACAATGTCTTCCTCCTTAAATAGCCTATAATCCACCTGAGGGAGAAAAGAAACATTGCAAGCATGAACCAACATTAGAATAATAACCAGTTATGTAGTAAAAAAACAAAGAGGGAAAGTATAAACTTAATAATGATGCTTTGGAGATAAAGTCTCGGGAGTGAAGGATCAGTACTGGTAGGGCTAATTAGGGCAATATTGTAGAGATTTGTCTCCTGATCTGAGTTAGTATTTTCTGTTTCTTCTGTTTGTGCTTCCTAAGTGTATTGACTGGCGAATGGACCTCAGGAGGAAATATCTGTAGAGTAAAGAAAAAACTGTATGCTGGAAGATCTCAGTCAGACATATTTTGATCAGTACTTCTGTAGGTTATTTCAGCCTGAGTTTATTTTGCATTTTTTTGCTTTTGTGCTGCCTACTCACTACTGCTCATATTTCTGCCAGCCTCTTGACTTTTGGATTCTCTACTCAAAGAGCTTCTCCATACAAGTATTCTCCATTAATGTGGAGTAGAGTGGCTTGTATTTGCAGAGTTTTAGATGATCGAAAAATAATCAATAATGGCCACAGAAGTAGTGTCATTGAACAGTATTCAATCAGGTCTTTCATTAGGGCATTTCAGAATGTCTCTAAAAATACAAATCTAGTATCATAATATCTTAGAGTTGGAAATACTTCAGATGCTGCCTCATTTACTCCTTACCCAACCCGGTAGCCATTCCCCTTCATCACATCTCTGACAATTGGCCTTCAGGTTCTATGTGAACAGTTTCAAAGATGGAAGCTCCCTTCCCAAAGCAGTTGTTCATTCCACTGTTGACTAACTTTAACACTTAAAAAGGTCTTGCATTAAGCCAGCATCTGAGTATCTGGCTTTAAATCTATTGTTCCAGTTTTTTTCTAAGGAAGCTATACCAATGAGATCAATTCGTATATTTATTCAACAAAATTTACCAGGCACATAATATGTGCAAGGTATTTTTTTCACCTACAAATGATAAAGTTATGAATAAAGATGTTGTGTTTTCCCTTAGTAAGAAGATAGATTTTTAAAAAGACTTTATTTATTTAGAGAGGGAGAGATAGAGTGTGCAAATTTAGGGGCAGAGGAAGTAGAAAGAATCTAAAGCAGACTTCACACTGATCATGGAGCCTGACGCAGGGCTTGATCTCATGAACCTGAGATCATGACCTGAGCTGAAATCAAGAGTCGTACACTTAACCAACTGAGCAACTATATCAGTAGATGGACATACAGATGAATAAATTTTAATGTTTTCTCTTTTTCACTATTAAATAATGGATGAACTCTTGATATGTAGTTTATCATGGAACAATATGGAGTTTAGGAGTGCCAACATTTGATGCAGTTGAAAATCCACATATAACTTTTACTCCCAAAACTCAATTACTAATAACCTACTGTTGAACGGAATCCTTACCGAAACCATAAACAGTGCATTAACACATATTTTGCATGTTATATGCATTATGTACTGTATGCTTACAATAGAGTAATATAGAAAAAAAGAAAATATTAATAAAATTATAAGGAAAAGAAGATACACCTACAGGACTGTACTGATAAGTGGGCTGACATAGTTCAAACCTGTGTTTTTCAAGTGTTAACTGTGTAAGTGAATTTGGTGTATTCCTTTATAAGAGAAGAATGTCAGCTGGACCATATTGCTATCCTAATGTGCTGCAGAGTGGTAATGTAATTTTTTTATTGCATACCTTATTAGTGGTAAAAAATTCAAGCAAATCTGACATGTATATACAAAAATAACATGTATGTATTTATTTTAAATACATATTAAAATTTTAAATATGAAATACTAAACTAAAATATTATGTATATATACTACATAGGCATATTTTAAAATATTTTATGCGAACATACATGGTTTATATTTTTATCTCAAAAAAGTGCCTTATACACCCCACTTTGAAGACTATGTGATAGAGGGTAAAGGATTTATAGGTTTTTGCCTATTCAAATAGTCTTCTTGAGAAAATCAGCATTTTGATTGTCTATTGCATCCTTATTCTTTCTAATTGGACTCAAGTAATTGCAATATGGTAACATTTAGGATTTGGCTCAAGAACATATTAGAACTCACTAAGTTAAAAAAATATGCTTTGAGATAATATTAAGACAGTTGGTACTTTAAGGAGGATTATGATAGAAGTAATGTCTGAAAAACAAATAACTTATTAGAAAGCTGTACTTTTCATATAAAAGTACCATAGGGGGAAAACACTATAGTAGTGCATAAAAAGGAATAGATCGTTGACACTGCCAAATAAGCTAAAATCTGATCTCTTTAGAGGGCCACTGATGCATTTGGGGTACCACAAATAGTGGAAGTTGGGATTTTATCAAGGATAGGTATTTTCAAAGAACAGAGTGGTACAGAGACAGATTTAAGAAGTAAAATGGAGAAGAAAGAAAAGAATACCTTCTATTCTTTTTTCCTACAGTCTGCTATACCAATTTAGATTACCACAGTACAAATTTAAGAGGCTTGAAACTGTACGTGTTTTCTTCCCAGACCAACACTTCCATGAGGTTCCCAATTCCCATTGTATCTGTATCCTCTAAGTCTCCTGGGATGCAAACTTTAACCTTAACCCCTCTTCCCCATTTCATAAGTAATTGGCTGTCATATTCTTTTGATTCTCTGTGTGCAGTATCTACCAAGCAAAATGTCCTATCTACTTAGGTACAGTAAACACTTAGGTCTTCCACTAACCATAGAGGTTTAATGCTTTTAATTTCACTGTGTACCCTGGAAATTTTTTTTTTAATTTTTTAAAAATTTATTTATTTGTCAGAGAGAGAGTGAGAGAGAGCAAGTGAGCACAGGCAGACAGAGTGGCAGGCAGAGGCAGAGGGAGAAGCAGGCTCCCTGCTGAGCAAGGAGCCCGATGTGGGACTCGATCCCAGGACGCTGGGATCATGACCTGAGCCGAAGGCAGCCGCTTAACCAACTGAGCCCCCCAGGCATCCTACCCTGGAAATTTTTATAGCGTTACATGTCAAGCTTAGGATGGTAAATGGATTTTAGTAATTTCATTTTTAGCTTCAATTTTGAAGAAATTTGTTGAATATATTTGTTTCAGAATATAAACATTTAATGATATATATTTTTTCTGGTCAATGAAATGTTTTCACCATCCTTAGGGTTACAACTCTGAAAAAGAATTCTAAATATCAATTAACATTTGGTCCATACTGCTTTAGAGATAAAAGTATAGATACAAGTTTGGTTTTTTAGTAAACCTAGGAAATGTGCTTGAAATAGCAATGATAATTTTTTCTCAAGAGTTTAATATACACAGTAGAAGGGGCCATGGTTATGATTAAGACTCATGGCTACACCTTCGGCCTTGACCCAATCTGGCTTTAGACCTTGGGTAAATGTCAGTCTCACGCAGAATAGAGCTTGGGCTTGGTACTGTTTATGGTTCCTTTCTAACTTTAGCTAACGCTGTGTCTCACGTCCTCTGTTATCCCAGTGTAGCCCTACTTAGGAGGGGTCCATAGGATGGCAGCATAGCCTTTGAGATTAAGTTCTCAGGCTTTGGAGTCAGGCAGTTTAAGTACACATCTGGTTCCAGTAGCTATGATACCAGGAAAAAAGCTTTGTTTTTTGATCTCTCAAATTTAATTCAAAAGGTTGTTGTGAGAATTTCACGAGTTAACATATAAAAAGTGCTTTGGACCCTGACCAGCACTTGATAACAATTATTTGTTTGCTATTACTGATATTCATATATAAAGCACTCAGCATAGTGCCTGGCATATAGTATGTACTCAGTAAAGTATTAGCTGTTACTCTTATTGCCAGAAACTCCATTCTAATTTCCATAAGCACTATTTCAGACTTTGGCCACAAAGAAAAACAGATGAAAGTATATCCTCTTAATGCAAATCCATGTTCTTCACTTCAACAAAGAAAACCACAAAGTGGGCTGGGCAAATGACCTCCTGAAGATGGGGGCACACTTCACCTTGCAATATCATATCATATGCCTGTGAAGGACTATTATTCAATATATGGCTGAGTAAACTTGCTTTTTCCTTTTCACAGATGCAAATCAGGATTTACTTTGAGTTATACTATCAGTTCTGTGCCCCTGTGATGCTGTGAAAATTTATATTAAAATTTGTGGCGTTTATTTTACCTCTTAGCTTTACGCACTCTCCTGTTCAATGTTACAGTCCAGTAAAATTCAAAAATATATGATTAGATAGGAAGATTGCTCTGGGCTTATAGAATGTAATTTAATACAATAAAGTTGAATAGAAACATTTTGAGATAAATATTATTTATATTACAAATATTTTAGAGCAGACATTTTTCCAATTTACCACTGCTAAAAGTGTTTTAGATAAAAGATGACTCTATTGACTTTTTGTTCTTAAGCTGAGACAGCCCCTGTATTGATTCATATACAATATTATGAATGATACTTTTACTTTTTATAATATTAATTATAAGTCATATGTTACTGTAATCATCAGTAGAGACACAATTTCTTACTTGTAATCATCATAACATGATGAGATCTGTTTCCCAACACCTGGACATAAAATCATGAAATATCTTAAGTGTTAAATTTAGGATATTTTGATTATATTTATAACTCTAACTATGAAATAACTAGTTTCTTTCTTTTTTAAAAAAATATTTTATTTATTTATTTGAGAGAGAGAGTAAAAGAGCACAAGCAGGGGGAGCTGTAGAGGGAGAAGCTGGCTCCCCATGGAGCAGGAAGCCCGATGCGGGACTCTATCCCAGGACCCTGGGATCATGACCTGAGCCGAAGGCAGACGCTTAACCATCTGAGGCACCCAGGCACCCGAAATAATTAGTTTCTAATTTCTCATCTGTGATCACAAGGATGAATGATATTTGCTTGATATACAAAAGCACTTTCATCCCTTTTGTTGCTCACTAAAAATTTATTAATCCTAATTTCAGAGACTCAGAGGGATTAAATGACGTAGACAAGTGTAGTGACAAAATTGGTGTTTCATTCTGGGCTCTTGATGTCAAATACTGGATTTGTAGTTATTTAGAGTGACTAGACTAACACAGTTGATTAGGGAATTGTAGGTGAGGGTATAGCACTTTTTTGCTAGAGATTAAAGAAATAGGAATCCATATCCCTTCTTCTTTACTCTTCTCTGACATTCCTTTATGGAAAAGGGGAATGAAAGCAGGAGGGGCAAGGAGACATGGTCAAGGATGGAAATCAATTCATAGTCAATAAACATGGTTTAGCCAGTAGGAAAGCTGTTTTCCATCGGTGAAAATTTGGTGGAGTTCACCCAAAATATACAATCAAATTTGCATTTTCTAAGTTGACAAATTTTTGGAATTGATGATACAGAATAAGAACGAAATATTTCGGGATACCTGGGTGGCTCAGTTGGTTAAGCGGCTGCCTTCGGCTCAGGTCATGATCCCAGCGTCCTGGGATCGAGTCCCACATCGGGCTCCTTGCTCGGCAGGGAGCCTGCTTCTCCCTCTGCCTCTGCCTGCCACTCTGTCTGCCTGTGCTCGCTCTCTCTCTCCCTCTCTCTCTGACAAATAAATTTAAAAAAATTAAAAAAAAAAAAAGAACGAAATATTTCAGTGACCCATGTATTTATTTGGGGTGTGTGTGTGTGTGTGTGTGTGTGTGTGTGTGTCTTATTTCAGAATTGGGCTGTGGCCTACAAGTAAGTTAGAGAGCACTTGTTTTCTTTTTTAATTATTGATCAGCTGCCTGTAAGGCTCATTTTCTATTAATGCGGAGGTGGAATGGTATTTTTCCTTCCTCTTTAGTTCTTGATGAACTTCATATGGTTCTGGTGCTCACAGCTCTTCAATAATTCAAACGTATCGTGTAAAAAAGTCAGGTTTTGAAAATCTAGACCAGTGGTTCTCAAAGTTGTTTTTTTCCCCTTCCTATTAGCAGTAGAACTATTTCTTCAAGTTACATTATAGTCTGGACTTAAACTTATTTAAAATACATTTAAGCAGAGATTCTTGGTCTGCATCGAGGAAGGACTATTATGCCACGGTCCCCTTCAACTTTTATCCCTGTGTGTTAGTCCTGGAGGTAGTTCCTTAAAAGCCTGGGGCTTTCACTGAACAGAATTTGAAAATTGGCATAGATGATAAAATGCTCGGTTAAAATGTAGCTCTGGCCCAGAGCTGAGACAAACCAGATCTGGGTTTAAACCATGACCATATAACTATAGTCACAGCAACTAGTAGCCTTGTTACCTTGAGCAAGTAGTACAATTTCTCTAAGTGACTTTTCCTCAGTAAAAATGGAGATAAAACGGGGCCTACCTTGTTGAACTGTTCTGAGCATTGAAGCAATACCTACAAAGTGTTCGGCACATATTACTGATGTCAATATTTAATAATCTCTTCTAAGGCAATGATACTATGTTGGTAGTATAATGAAGTGGTAGAGAAAAATGCTACTCACAGTAATTACGGCTTTCTTGATGAGAGGCCTGAATGCTGCTTCACATTATAATCCTGAGACACTATAGTTTTATGGTTTTTTTCCAACTCTAAGATTTGTGTAAAGCCATATATGCCACCTGGAATAATAAATTCTGAAGTATCCTTTAAGATCCTGAACTTGTAAAATTTCTTAGGATACTGCCCAGTTTTCTTTGATGGTATATACAAAGTTAATGTAATTTCACAAGGGCAAGATGGCATACTTAATCTTTCTGTGTGCAAACAGACTATCCCATTTGGGTAGAGGTTTATATGTCATGATATCATTTATTCAATTCTGAATAAGCAGTCCATTTTCCTGCCTTCCCTCCCTCCCTTCCTTCTCTCCTTCCCTTGCTTCTGCTCTGTGCCAAATGCTGTTTTTGCTAGGAAATAAAAAATACAGTGGTGTCACAACCTAAGAGATGGTGGCTATCCTGAAGTTACAGTGCCACCTTTTTTTTTTTTAAGATTTTATTTATTCATTTATTTCACATGGAGAGAGAGATCACAAGTAGGCAGAGAGGCAGGCAGAGAGGAGGAAGCAGGCTCCCCACTGATTAGAGAGCCCGATGCGGGGCTCGATCCCAGGACCCTGGGATCACGACCTGAGCCGAAGGTGGAGGCCTTAACCCACTGAGCCGCTGAGGCGCCCCCGTACCATGCCTTCTGACCCCAGATGTCACTTTAATCTCATTCCTATGCAACTAAACTTCTCAGCAGAAGCATCACGTGAGAACTGTCCAGAGAAGGCAGCGTGTAAAGCACTATGGTCCATGTGCAGCAGCAAACACCTTACTCCCGCTCTTGCTGCGTTCACCAAAACGTCTTGCTTCCCAGGGGCCCTCACATCTGGTACCTGACCCGGGCTCTCCTTGTGCGTCCTGCCACGCTATTTGCTGTCTTCTTGAGAACTGCCATGGGCTTCAAAAGGGTAGTGCCTGTTCACGACTAACTCCCAGGCCCACTGCATCCTGTTCTTCTGCTCACTGGGTGTGTTAGGGGTCTCTTCTTAAAAATACCTGGACCTCTGCCAAGTAGTGTATTTGAGAGTATACTTTGATGTTTAGTTAGAACCTTAGCCGGAATACGTTAGTCGTCAGTCAAAAGCAAGACTGTCTTCAGGAAAGATGCCAGAGAGCAGGGAGGTGTGCCAAACGAGAAAAGACAAAAGTTCCAAAGCTGAAAAAACAAGAGGAACACGAAAGGAAGCTGAGCGTATTTTTTTTTTTTTTTTTTTGTAATTTTACCTTAAGCTATCCATTCAAATCGTCTTACGCTTTTTGGACTAGCTGTTTGTATTAGACTTTTGGCTCATTAACATTTCAAAGAAAGAGACAATGGGTGATGATTCTGTGAATCACCCATGCTCTGAACGTCAGCTTGACTAACCCAGTGACACAGGTCCCACGGCCATCCCCACCCTGCCCTCCGCTTCTCAGAATTCTCTCCCCTAATCTTCATCTTTCTGTGCTTCTCTGTCATCCCATTTTATGAGTTTCTTTTGCCTGTTCCACTGAATCCTCTGTTTTCCTAGTCTTGGCCGAGATCGTATAGTGGTTAGTACTCTGTGTTGTGTTTTCCTAGTCTTTCCCTCTATTTCTTTTTTGTGTTTCTGTATTTCTTTCTCTCCTTTTATGAGTTAACTTTTTCTCTCTTCTCCTTTTCTCAAAGTATTTTGCATACCTTTGATTCTGTTCTGTACATGCCGTGGGTGTTGAATTGTATGTTTAAAATATTAACTGTCATTACTTCATAAAGATTTATAACCTCTAGTTTTCCCTTAAATAGCAAGTTGAAAACTTGAAATTTCACATGTCAAATGAGAGAAAAAGAAGGTTTTTTGTTTGTTTGTTTTGCAATACAATCAACTCCTCCTTTGGATTCTAGGTCAAAGTTCTTCAGTAGACCAAGAATCATCACCTCTAATTTAACCTGTTCTTTCGATGTTACTAGACAATAATTTAGTTTATACATGATGTCATGGGATTATTGCTGGGTTGCCTATTCCTCTAGCTTTATGCCACAGAATTTTATGAATTGGCTTAACTACAGAAACGATTCTCTGAAACATATAGCAAACATGAAAAGGGCAGCAAACACACAATTCTGTGTCTGGACAATTGGACAACTGAACAATTCTGTACGGACCTCAGCCTGTAAATGCACTGAACTCACAACCTTCTTTCTTCTTCTATGCTTTGGATGACCTTTGCTTTTCTGTCTAGACCCTTAGCCTTTCTAGGAATTCATGCTGCAAATTCTGAATCTTGGTAGTGACCAATTTCCTTTTTATTTCTGCCTCTGTTCAGCATCATCTACTCTAGCTTTTCCTCTCTAGTCCTAAAGTTTTGATGTTACCATTTACTGTCTCTCAGGAAGCCCTTCAACTGGACCAGCATTGTCATTTCTGTCTGCTTAGGCATCCTTTCTCCCTCTACTTTATAGAATTAAGGAGGGGATATTACTTAAACCTTTCTACTTTCAGGTCACTGTTCTATCTCCTTCTTCCTCTTTGATATTTTGTCTTTGCTAGAGAGGAGGTTATCAGCCTATCAGTGACCTTTAGGGCTCTCTTCTAGTACTTCCTTGCATTGTACCCTTATTGTGTGTAGTTTGGATCATTTCCTGTGTCAATTGCAAAAGTGTGCTAACTCGAAATTGAAATTTTAGTTTAATTAAAGATTGTTTGGGCCACAGGGGTGGCTCAGTTGGTTAAACATCTGCCTTTGGCTCAGGTCATGGTCTTGGGGTCCTGGCATTGAGCCCTGCATCAGGCTTCCCACTTAGCTGGGAGTCTGTTTCTCCCTCTTCCTCTGCCCTTCCCCCGACTTGTGCTCACTCTCTCTCTCTCTCTATCAAATAAATAAATAAAATCAAAGAGGAAAAATCTGTGCACTAAGATGGCTGACCAAGCCAGCAGGGGTGTCCCAGTCCCTGTCCCAGGACTCTTCTGGGTTCTTCTCCCTGCCCTGCTTCCTGCCGCCCCAAAAGTGCCAAGTACGTAGAAGTGTAAAAGTTACCCCCCTCGCTTGTGCTTGGGGCTCAGACCTTTGGAGATCATTTTTCTCTGAGTCCGCTGATGTTAGATAAACTTCCTATCCTCCAAGCTCTCCAAGGGCTGCTTGGTTCTTCTGTAGGGCAATCCAATCCAGGTTCTATAACAAAATCTTTAAAAAAAAAAAAAAGGCATTGTTTAACAATAAAAATATTTTTAAATTTTGGGTGCAGTAAGCATTGTTTATGGAGGCTGTTATCATCACTGGGTAAAAGATTATGAATCAGAAAAATGTTACTGAAAAGAAAAAAAAACAGAGAAGCTCCTCTTTTATCATTATTCATCTTTAGTGCAAGTTATATGGCAGATCAGAAAAAAAAGGGTAATGAAATAAGAGGCTTTCTACAACTTTCCCAGAACTTTGAAGGATTTACGCAATTTGGCTAGAGAAAAATTAGGGAGAGTCTTCCAGGAGCTCAGAACTTTAGCAGTGAGGGGACATTAGGTGGTGGCATGAAATTGGTACATGTTGGTATGGTGCACAGCTGGAGCAAGATGTGTACAGTGGGCAGGATTCATTTACACAGTCAGTGGTATATTCAAAGGGTTACCTAGTTGCTCTTACCTGTGCCAGTTACTGTACAAAGCTTCAGAGTTTCAGGCAGAAATAAAAACATACAACATAAAGTGTCCATTTATAGGTATTAATTGAACAATTACACAAGAATTTAGTCATAAGCCATGTCAAATGTGTTTATAGGGAAAGAATTTGAAGCCATGAAAGGATATAGCTGGGGGTCTTAATTTGTCGATCATCGCTTAATATCACTTCCATGATGAAGTGACACTGACCCTAAAATCTAAAGTAGAGGTGAAAAGAATATTCTTTTTGTTTTGCTTTAATATTGGCAACTCAGTACATGGAGAGTGGTTGAAAATACAGAAGAAAGGCAGATGTTGGCACGATATCTGAGGTGGTCATAGGAACTGAATATAGGAAGGGAAGTCAGAGAATTTCAGGTGGGGTCTCATATTTTGATGGTGTTTGTAAGAAAGAAAATAGTTGAGTTGTTTAGCAACTTCTGAGCAGGAGGTAGACTGGTGAAGGCATTGCTCTAACAATCTGGTAGTGATGGATTATTGAATAATTAGAGTAGGAAAAGACTGCAGATAAGGTCAGATGGACGATAACTGTATATAAGCAGGCATGGAGTAATAACTTCATGAGTCAAGCTAGCTTAATGTCCATGTGACAAGAATCCTGTGTGTTTTCACTTTTGTGACATCTTTTCACCCCTATTTTAAAATATTTTATTTATTTATTTATTTTGCTCCTATCTTTATTTAAAAAAAATGAAGTTGAGCATGTGTATCTCAAATCGTATGTTCAGTAAAATCTCTCCCTCTTGCCTCAGGAAGAGTTATGGCTACTCCCCCAGAATCCCACAGAATTCTATTTCTACCTCTTTTAGCATACACTCTATGAAACAATTAATTATTTATGTTCTTGTTCCCTGAATAAAACTGTTAACTTCTCATGACTGGGGGGTTGTTCCTTATTTTATGTGGACAGCTGTGGCAGAGTTTGGAACACAGTGGACATGCAGTGGATATTGTTATTGACTAACTGAGGGACTAAATGAATAAAGTAAACAGGTGCATTTTCTCTGTTTTCCACATGTAGCCTGTCTTATTGCCTAGCTTCTTAGTGTATCTTTTTTTTAAAGATTTTTATTTATTTATTTGACAGAGAGAGATCATAGTAGACAGAGAGGCAGGCAGAGAGAGAGAGGGAAGCAGGCTCCCTGCTGAGCAGAGAGCCCGATGCGGGACTCAATCCCAGGACCCTGAGATCATGACCTGAGCCGAAGGCAGTGGCTTAACCCACTGAGCCACCCAGGCGCCCCTTTGTAGTGTATCTTTAAATAAAAGACTGCAATTTTGAAAGGACCGGTACTTTCCTTGATGAAATCAGTTTCATGTCCAAAGCAGAAAGATTTCTTCCTTTTCAACTCACAAAGGGTGAATAGTAATTGACTTATCTAGCAGGATATTCATTTAGTTTTTAGTGTGACATATATCAAAACGTGTTTTGTTTTTCCATTTTTAGTGGCTGGTCTCAGAGGTCCCCAAGGACATTATTCACTCTTTCCTATCTGTCTCAATCTTTCTTTTTTTCTCTGTCTCTCTCTCCTCCCCCAACTCCTTCCCCTTCCCCCTTCCCTCTATCTATCTGTCTATCTATCTATCATCACAAAATGTATTCTGGAACCCAGATAAGCAAGTTTAAAAAAAACCTCTCTATTTAAAACTAGTTAACATATAGTGTCTTATTCGTTTCAGCAGTAGAATTTAGTGATTCATCATTCGCATATAAACATTGATTTTTTTAATTTTTTTTAAAGATTTTATTTATTTATTTGACAGAGAGAAAAAGATAGCAAGTAGACAGAGAGGCAGGCAGAGAGAGAGGGGGAAGCAGGCTCCCCACTGAGCAGAGAGCCTGATGCAGGGCTTGATCCCAGGCCCCTGATCATGACCTGAGCTGAAGGCAGATGCTTAATCCACTGAGCCAACCAGGTGCCGCATAAACATGGATTTTAATCTTGTTGGCTTTACTTAGCAATAACCTCAAAAAGCCAGTTAATTACTGAGCCTCAATCTCTGAATCTGAAAATTGTGAATAATATCTCCTGTCTTGTAGAGTTCATGGCAGGATTAGAACTAATATCTATGAAGCATTTCATAATTGGCATGTATTACATGGTGGTTATTTTTTTATACATTTTAATGGTATTATTGTTCTGTGGTTTTAAATAAGCGTAAATAGCTATTGCTTTCTCATGACTTAATTCATGTTTTCTAGTCAATGCTGGTAAACATTTGGAGAGGAAAGGCTGGTTTTAGATGCTGCCCCTTTAAGAATGGGGGTTGGGAAGATGAAGCTGGGATTCTGTATGTCCCTCTTTCTGTCAGTATCCAAAGGAGTCTAGAGCATGTAGGATGGGATGGGTCCTCCTGTTAGGAAGATAGTTGTAGCATCTGAACACTGACCGTTCCTAGGACTCTATGTCCATCTTTAAGCCTTTTCAATGACGATGACTTTTGTATTGGCAAGAAGAGTGTTTCCTGGCATTGGTTTTGTCCATGCCCAACTCCTAGGACATAAACCTTTTAGCAGCGATCACTCAAAATACCCAGGCCCTCACTGTCATTAAATGGAGAAACAAGAAGCCTGTTCTTTGTGGAGAAACTTCTGAGTCTCTTAGAGTGATGCCTAAATTTCTCTGCTTCCTTAGCCACCAGGATGAAGGGGGCTGGAGACACAAAGACATGTTTCTTCCCACTCCCAAAGACAAAGGCTACGTAGAGAGAGTAGGCTGATGTTACAGTTCTTTGCTGCATTAGGAGATTAAAATGACAGGTGACACTTTTCTTGATAAGCTAGACACCTAGAGGGAAAAAGTTTTTTTGTTTTGGGTTCTCTTTTTAATACGAAGAATGTGCTCAGGTACAGGGTGTTGGAAGAAAAAGGATGTACAAGGGATTTGATGAACAGCTGTGAGTAAGAGCAGGTGCGTTTTCTAATAGGACACAAAAATGTAATCCTGTAATGTCTGAGACTTGTTCGGATACAATTCTAAAGAGGTACTTTTATTCAAGAAATAAAAGTTTTGATGAGACAGAATAAAAATATAAAGAAGGGATTAGCAGTTTGGGCTCATTTTTAGGGAGAATCTCAGGTCTTACACGTAGGAGTCATTTGGGAGTCAGCCGTCTGCTGAGAGTATTGGGAAAGAGGCATTAATGTGGGAGAAGACTGGAAGGAAGTAGAAAAGAAAAAACCATCCTCATTTCCTGGATAATTTTGTTTAAAATCTGATGTGCCTGATCTTCTTGTTGTAATAGCTCCATCTTCTTTGAAACCTTTCAGCCCATCTTTTCTGGAATTGGTAAGATTGGAATGGGTGAGAACTGAGAGTATCCTCAAATGATTTCTTGTTGAATAGAATAATTCCTTCCCCGAAACAGACCCATATTAACATTGTGTTGTAAACATAAGGACTGGGGCTGGTGGCAGCTACTTATTTCTTGGGCAAACATGCTAAGCAAAGTAACTTAGCGTGGTGCTCCAAAGATAACCTCTGATTTCGTGAATATGGTTTAAAATGACTCAATTTTAGTAGTTGGCTTCTCAAATTTGTACCACCAAGTACTTACAGATGTCCAAAAATATTCTAGCATGTCCTTAGTAACCAAATGGGCACCATCTCTGCACTGACAGTATCCCCTTGGTACTGGTTTGTTCCACATTATCATGCAAAACCAATAATTGTTAGTGTAGCCCCTGAAACTTTTTGTCTTCCTTTCTTTTCTTTTTTTCTTTTTATTTAGTGTAGTTGGCATGCAAAATTATATTAATTTCAGGTGTACAACTTGGTGATTTGAGAAGTTTGTACATTATGCTATGTTCACCACAAGTAGAGCTACCACCTGTCCCATTACATCCCTATTACACTATCATTGACTGTGTTCCTAATGCTCTGGTTTTTATTCCCATGACTTACTCATTCCATAACTGGAGGCCTGCATCCCTCTAGCTTGTTCACTCATTTTACCCAACTTCTACTCCCCTCCCTCTGGCAACCATCAGTTTGTTCTCTGTATTTATAGTACTGATTCTGCTTTTTGTTTTATGTATTCATTTTTTTTAGTTTCTATTTATGTGTAGTCATATGGTATTAATCTTTCTCAATCTGACTTATTTCACTATGTTGCTTCAAATGGTATGATCTCATCCTTGTTTGTGGTTGTGTAATATTCCGTTCTGTATATATACATTTTCCTTATCCATTCATTTATTGATGGAAACTTAAGATTGCTTCTGTGTCTTGGCTATTATAAATAATGTTGCAATAAACATAGGGGTGTATTTTTGTCTTTAGCCCTTACCAACCTCTCTTTCTTTCCTTTCTTCTTCTCCCAAATTAAAATCCAGCTATACACAATTATTTGCAGCTACTACAATATGTTGTCATTACCTGTGCTGTACCCAGTATTTTTTTTTAATTTCTTTTCAGCGTAACAGAATTCATAGTTTTTGCACCACACCCAGTGCTCCATGCAATGCGTGCCCTCCATAATACCCACCACCTGGCTCCCCCAGTATTTTGAACATTTTCACTTACTTCTTCACTTGCCTCATACTACTAAATCCTCTAGACAGGGCTCAATTTCTTATAGGAAGGATGGCTGGTATGTCAATAATCAGCCATCTCTCTTATGTGCTTCACCTGGATTTCTGTACTTTATAATAGCATTTATAACAACATAGAACATGTCTTTTTCCTGCCCCCTCCTCCTGGGTCATGAGTAACTTGAGGAGCGAGATCATGTTTTTGCGTATATATAGCACCTAACATATGATTCAACATAGTGTCTGACTCAGTAGGTAACCAGTAGGTTGAAAGAATAAATGAATATATGAATTTCAAGTGCTTTATATAATGGATATATGACATGTAAATGTTAAGTAAATGTTTTTGAAGGAATTACTTTCCTTGAAGAAAATAAACTCATCAATTTTATTTTTAGTACAAAAGTTTAGAAAGATGTACAGTGTTTGACTAGCCACGTCATACAAGGAGGCCACTAATCATGTGCTAACTCCTTTTCAACCAACTTCTGGTGATTTTTTCCCCTGAACATCTTCAACTCAAGTAAAAATTAAAATTATTTGCATAATTGATTTATATAACTATAAATTGAAATAGCTGAAAAGAAAGGTGTTTTAATGTTACGTTTTCCATAAGGTGATTTTTCTTCATGTTTTTCAAAGAAAGAAAGACTACTGCCACTTAATTTATAATATATTTTAACATTAATAGATAAAAAAATAATGTTTGTTTATCTGAAGAAAACGTGTTGAGTATATGTCAGTATGCTGGTTCATTACTGCATACATAATGGCAACAATTCTTCTCACGTGTCAGATACATTTTTGAATGAGAGATTTACTTACTGAATTTGAGGATGAGAATAATTTAGAATGATGTACAAGGCATAGCCAGAGCTGAAAAAAACAAAATTATACAATACAACAAACTTGAATTACAGTTCTAAGTCCTTCATTTAATAGCTCTAAAAGCTTCATAAGTTACTTAAACTTCCTGAGCCCTCTTTTCCTCATTTGGAACAGGTTGGTAATATTATGTAGTGCAAATTGTTAAATAGATTTGAAAGAGGTAATGTAAGGAAAGCAATCAGCCCTGTCTCAGCATACAGCAGGTGCTCAGTAAGGTACCATTTCTCTTTTCTTTACCTCCTCATATTGTTCAACCAGTGTATTGCAGTGGTTTCTGGATCAGTGTGTATTTAATAACATACTTTACTGGCATTGAAAAGTTTTTGATCTGTTAAAGGAAAAAAAAATTTATTGAAAGGGTGATTATTTTGTATTATCAAAAATGTATATAATTGTTAATATAAAATATATTGGATGGTGATTTTAGTCAATAATAGTGTCTTACGGGGTGCCTGGGTGGCTCAGTGGTTAAGCCTCTGCCTTTGGCTCAGGTCATGATCTCGGGGTCCTGGGATCAAGTCCCGCATCAGGCTCTCTGCTAGGCGGGGAGCCTGCTTCCTCCTCTCTCTCTGCCTGCCTCTCTACCTACTTGTGATCTCTCTCTGTCAAACAAATAAAATCTTAAAAAAAAATAGTGTCTTACAAAGAAATAATCCAATTAAAAATGGGCAAAAGATACAGATAGACATTTCTCCAAAGAAGACATCCAGATGGCCAACAGACACATGAAAAGATGCTCAACATCACTCATCATCAGGAAAATGCAAATCAAAACAATGAGATATCACCTCACACCTGTCAGAATGGCTGAAACCCAAAACTCGAGAAAAAAGTGTTGGCAGAGATGTGGAGGAAAAAGAACTCTGATGTACTGTTGGTGGGAATGCAAACTGGTGCAGTCACTGTGGAAGACAGTATGGAGGCTCTGCGAAAGATTAAAAATAGAACTACCCTATGATTCAGTACTATTGGGTATTTACCCAAAGAAGACAAAAACACTAATTTGAAGGAATATATGTACTCCTATGTTTATTGCAGCATTATTTATAATAGATCAATTACAGATGCAGTCTAAGTATCCATCAATAGGTTTTTAATGGATAAAGATGCATATATATATGCATATATATGCATGTGCAATAGAATATTATTCACCCATAAAGAAGAATAAAATCTTGCCATTTGCAACAACATAGATAGATCTAGAGAATATAATGCTAAGTGAAATAAACCAGCCAGAGAAAGACAACTACCCTATGATTTCATTCGTATGTGGAATTTAAAAGACCAAGCGAATGAACAAAGAAAAAAGAGACAAACCAAAAAACGGGTTCTTAACTATAGAGAACAAATAGATAGTTAACCAGAGGGGACGTGGGTAGGGGGATGAGTGACATAGGTGATGGGGGGATTAAGAGCACACTTATCTTGATGAGAACTGAGTAATATATGGAATTGTTAAATCACTGTATTGTACATCGAATCTAATACAATGCTATAGGTTAACTACACTGGGATTAAAATAAAAAATAATAGTATCTTATACACTTGGAAGTTGCTAAGAGAGTAGATCTTAAAGGTTCTCACCACACAAAAAATGGTAATTATGGGAGGTGATGGAGGTGTTAACTAGCAGTATGGTGACAATCATTCTGTGATATGTGAGTGTATCAGATCAACACAGTGCACACCTTAAGCTTAAAAATAATTGGATATATTACCTAAAAATATTTGACTATCCAATGCCTATGAAATTTTCAAACAGCATCAGTAGTAGGAGCCCAGTATATAGTGGATCAAATTGAAACTACTCTACCAATGGTGTGGTTCTTTACAGTGTAATCCCCTATTTCAACTTTTTTCTTACTGTGTGAAATTCATGTGTTCTTTTCATGAACACGGGAGTATAAAAAGTCTGATGTACTTTTGAGTTTAAGGCTATGCATTGAGCTTTGAGAGGCCTCATAAGGGAAGAAGGGGGCAGATGGATCAGTGCGCCTACTGTGTGTTTCAGTGCCTACTGAGTATCTGTATGTGTTAGTGCTTTTAGAATAAAAATAATTCTGAGCCCATGGCCTTTAACAATAGCTCTTTAGAACTTTCAGAATAAGGAAGGAAACTAAAGAAAATTCCTTTGAATTCTGACCGTAGATAGCAGTTATAAAATAAAGTGAAATGGAGAAGTCAACTAATTGGATCTATTCCACTATTTCAGTCAGTCTGTGTTGATCTTTGATTGAGCAAAACTGGTTGAACGGCTTACATGACAGCCCTCCAAGTAAATGGAAAATTTCCCAAGCTCATGCTGGTTAGGAAACAGAAAGCCTCTTTTAAAGCAGTGCAAAACTCAGCAGTTTGGGTTTCATTGAACTGGTTTAGTGGTTTCAACTTATATAACTTCCATATGGAAACTTAAGGGAAACAGAGATACTGAACTGTCTTCTTGTACCACCTGAGAGCAGCTCCTGCGTCAGGGGTCTCTGCTCAAGTGGCCTAGAACCCTGAAGATTATTCCCCCAACCCCTACCCCAAGTAACTGGATTTCTTTCCTAAAGACCAACAGGACCAATTAAACTTATGAAAACTGGATTCTAATGGCCGTTAAAGGAGGAAATCCAGTTTAATCTCCTTTTAATGT
Source organism: Mellivora capensis (assembly GCA_004024625.1). Classification (NCBI taxonomy): domain Eukaryota; kingdom Metazoa; phylum Chordata; class Mammalia; order Carnivora; family Mustelidae; genus Mellivora; species Mellivora capensis. The sequence continues at coordinate 137,039 of PISX010002717.1, forward strand.
TCAGCAGCGCTTGGAACTAGTTCACCGAAAAATCAGCCTCAGCCAAACAGAACCAAAACCAAACAGGCAACAAAATCATGTTCTCTAGTGAAATATGGATCTTGCAGTAATTTTGGTTTTCTTTTGTAATAGTCTAGAGGCAAATGAGAGAATTTGGTTGAGTACTGTAAATTACTGGCAGTTAGGAATTATGACAGGCAAGAACTGAGGATGTAGTCTTGAAATTGAAAAAAAAAAAAAACCCACGAACTATCTTTCACTTGGTTCTGGGAAGGCATTGAGAATCACTGAAGGTCAGCTAAGCATTATACTAAGCTTCTTACATGTGTTTTCTCATCTAATTTTGTCACCAACTCTGTGGGGGTAGGAATTGTTTTAACCTCATTTTAGCTTCTGAAGAAACTGACTTGAGAGATGTAGTGTCTTCTGAAAGGTCTCACAGCTGAGAAGGGAGGGATCCGGGGTTGATTCTCAGGTGTGTTTCAGCTCTTTACAACACATCATCCTACTTTTTGAGAAATTTATAATTTATGTCTTATTTGTTTGGATTTAAAAATGGTTAAAGTAGGTTGTTCCTTCTTGAGAATATTGACAATAAATTTTTTAAAGATTATTTTAAAAGCTTTTACATGACTAAAATTTGTGGTTACTCCTTTGAGCAAGTTTTTACATAGATGACTATCTGTTGTGAAATGGAAAGATTTGTTTTAAAAGAAAAACAGTAATGACCTATGTGATGACTCAGCAGTATTTCTGTCTTTTGGCTTAGGAAACGTGCAGCTTGTTTGGATTGCCTAAGCAGAGAAATGATATGTTCAATGTTTTCTAAGTAAATGTTTGAAAGATTGGATATACCTTTAATTAGATTAAAATATCTGGACTCACAGTGAGTGAAGGAATCGGAAAAAAATTGGTGTATTATACCAATTATATCTCACTATATTTTATAATTTATAGTATTACATGAAGTCAAAGCTCATGTTCAGCAAAACAACATTACATTTCTTTTATGCTTTGTGAGATGTAAATCAGATATCCCATATAACTGCAATTGAATTTTAATTCTGAGAGGGAAAGACATTCTTTTTCGATTTTTTAAAAGATTTAGCTTATTTGAGAGAGAGAGTGAACGAGAGAGAGAAAACGAGTGGTGGGGAAGGGGAGAGGGAGAGGTAGAAGCAGACTCCCCACTGAGCAGGGAGCCCAGCATGGAGCTTGATCCCAGGATCTTCGGATCATGACCTGAGCTGAAGGCAGATGTTTAACCAACTGAGCCAATCAGGTGCCCTACTTTCAGCACTTTGAATAAAGATCTCTATAAGAAAATTCCATATTACTCTGCCCTACTATATTCGGAGTAAAATTTCACCTGTCCTTGAGTCTTAGCCATCATTATATGCATCAACTATTGAATTATTCTGTAACTGCTGCTGATACAACTTTTATGAAACATAAATTTGGTTAACTCCTAGTCTTCACTTTAGAAAACAAAAACAGTAAGTTATCCATTTCCAGGTAATAATGATATGTTTTTAAGTCCCTACCACAGGACTAACCAACCAATTTGTGCCTTTGACACACCCACATTCTAATTTCCAGCCACATGGTATGGGTAAAGCTCCTGCTCAGTGTATGACATATGTCTGGAGATAGACTTTTCACTTAGGACTTAAGACTCTTTGCAGACCAATCTCTCATCTCCTTTAACTGAGTTCATTCAGTTTAGAATTTCAAAATAGCACTTGTTTGTCAAATTTTTGCTTCTTCTGTTTTGAAGCCTAATCTCACTCTTCTAGTTTCCCAGAGATCATTCTGATTCCCAAAAAGAAGTCATTCTTAACTCAAAGTTAGAGATGTGATCAAATCCCTAAGATCTCTCAAATAACTCCTCCTAGCATGTCTTACTGAAATGATTCCTTTCATAAATTTCTCCTGTGAAAATATTTTCCTAATGTAGTACCTCCTAATTGTACTCAAGTATGTAGCCAGAAGTTCGTTAAGCATTGATGAAGGTTCTGTAATGTGGAAAGTACCCTGTTAGGTGCTGCACACACAAAGGAGGCTAAGACACATGCTTAACACCCAAGATGCTCATGTTAAGAGAAGGACAGAGGCATAAAGATATAACATGTATGGACTCTTCTGAGGAGATACAAAAGTCAATCAAAGAAAAGATATTCTTGCACAATGAGTCTTGAAAAGTGAATGGATGGGAGTCTGACCAAGAACACGGGAATGCACGTAACAGGTGGGACAAGAGACATGAAGATTGAGGCTGTTCTGAAGGAACAGGGAAATAATGCTGGGCATAGATGAGGGAGATGGTTGAGTGAAAGGAGGGAAGGTGTAGAGTGAAAACGGGTCATGACTGGGGCTGGGAGCCATGTTGGGAAATCAGACTTGGTTTTGCATACAATGGGGGTGCTTTGGTGTGTTTTAATTTTAGCTAACTTATTATCTAGCAGTAGTGTGAAGAGACATTTGAAATCGGCAAAACCGGAGGTAGGAAAACCGAGTAGGAAGTGACAACAAATAATCAAAGCTCGGTATGATGAAGACTTGGAGTAAGTCTCTGGTGATAGCAGTGGGGAAGGAGGCAACCTAGAGAAATATTTGATCAAGTCTGAAGGGTTCTCAATGTTTACATGGAGCAGCAAGAACAAATCTGGGTTTTGTGGGACCTGAAACTTACACAATTTTTGAAAATTCATGTTCAAAATTATGAAAGCAAAATGAGGTATGGAAGTAAATATTTACTTAAAATTAGGAAAGAAAGCATGTAATTACACATTTTGATAAAATGACAAAACCCGTAAACCTCACCAAATTCACAGAGAAATATATCTCATTAAGTACAAACTAAATGTATCACCATCTCAACTTTCCTCTAGCCATATCCCAAAACTATCTGTGCCCATTTTAAATATCTCCCCACACAAAGAAATATGACAGATGAAGCCAAGTGTTAAGAGAATCAATAGAAGTAGAATACATCCCAGAACCTTTATTTCTTGGTGGCAAACTGACCCATCATGACTGGTGAGTAAAAACATAGATATAAACCATTCTTTTTTTTTTTTTTAACCTGCACAAAATATTTTCAATTTCTAAATCAGAATTCTGAATTATATGTTTTGGAATTATATGTTTGGGGCCTTAAGAATGTAATGATGATTGAGGTGGCTCAGTTGGTTAAGTGTCCAACTCTTGATTTCTGTCAGGTCATGATCTCAGGGTTGTGAGACTGAGCCCCATGCCAGGCTTCCCACTCAGCCTGGAGTCTGCTTGAGCTTCTCTTCCTCTCTCTCTGCCTCTCATCGTGCTCACACACTGTCTCTCTTAATAAGTAAACAAATAAAATCTTAAAAAAAACCCCAATTTAATAATGATTATGATTGTTAATAGTGAGGAGTGAAGGAAGGATATATGTTAAGAAAACATTTTGTAATGTTGCTTTACAAAGAAATACAGTCCTTCTCCAGTATTTATTCTTTTTGTACCTTGCTGAAAAAAATGGCCTACAATATTCATATATAGTGGACTCTGGTGTGGTCTTTAAGAACCACATATCGAAACCTATAATGAGTTGGACACTCAATTTCACTGATTACAAAGAGGTAATCAACTTCTTTGTGTCTTGGTTTCATCATCTGTTTAAAGGGGATAACAAGGGGCACCTGGGTGGCTCGGTGGGTTGAGCCTCTGCCTTCGGCTCTGGTCATGGTCTCGGGGTCCTAGGATCGAGTCCCACAACGAGCTCTCTGCTCGGCAGGGAGCCTGCTTCCTCCTCTATCTCTCTCTGTGTGCCTCTCTGCCTACTTGTGATCTCTCTCTGTCAAGTAAATAAATAAAATCTTTTAAAAAAAGGGGGGCGGGTAACAATACCTACTTTACTGTTGAGTGGATTATAGATTCAATAGATGGAAAGATCTTAGAAGCAATGCCTGGTACACAACAAAGAGGCATATATAGGTATTTGTTATTTTTGTTTTCCAAAGAGAGGGAACCGTGATTTTCCATAGAATGGCCTAGAAGTCCCTGTATAACTGAATTGCTTGATTTCCAAACTCTATTTCTAGCCCCTGTGCCAGGTAAGCTAAAATCCAGCCCAGCATTTTCCCAAACTGTTCCATGTGGGTGTTTTGAGATAATTTGTCGTGCCCAATAAATGTTGAGATGAATGAAATGAAATATTGTAGAGGTGGCAGAAATTTCCAAGTAGCTTTTTATGTCCTAAACCCATGATTCCAAATGGTCCAGGGATGGATTCTGAAGATGATTAAACAAAAACTTTTCTTTCTTAGAAAATTGTTTTATAAGAGAGAAGAGAACAAATGGGAGCATGAGTGGGGGAAGAGGTAGAAGCAGACTCCCCGCTGAGTAAGGACCCTGGGGTCATGACCTGAGCCAAAGACAGCTGCTTAACTGACTGAGGCACCCAGGCACCCTGAACAGTACCTTTTCTGTTTGAGAACAGGGAAGTGCTGTTGTTACTGGGGGCTTTCACCGAATAGGGCTAAGGCTAAGACTTTGGCCTCATCTACTTTGGGTAGTACTACGAGTTCAGTTCCTTTGAAGAGATAGATTGTAAATGCCAATTAAATAAATTCCACTCCCAACATCAGTTTCCTGCCCTGCCAAGGGAAGTGTTGCTTGTTTATTTAGCATTAAAGATCTTGTTGATACTGGTGATGGCCACCTGTGGGTGTGAACAGGACTAAGGGACTAAGCAACAGATGAGTCATTTCCATAAGATCTGCACATCAATTCTGTTCTTTGGATCATGACTGGCAATATCCTTGGCAGACCATTGCCATTTTCACACGTGCTTCCAGTTTCCTCTTTTACTCGTTGTGTCCCAACAACTTGTCCCTTAATCCAGGTAGGAAACTCATGGTTTCCTTATTGTGGTTCCTCTTGCACCATTTTCTGGATGTGAAGTTTAGATGACTGTCATTATGACTTTACTTGGCTTTTCATCACTAAAATTCCTTACCCAGGCATCACTTGTATTTATGAGTAAACTTTTCCTTTTGAGCCACCCCCATACTTCAAGTCTTCTTTCTAAGATGAGCTGTTTCCTGACAGCTTAGGAGCAATCAGCTCTGCCATCCTCCCACATACCAGTGAACAATCTTTTCTGCAGTCAGTAATAAGGAGACTCCCATGAGTGTACCCTCTTAATGACTTGGGGATAGTGAGGAACAATCTTGACCAGATATTACCCAATTTGGGAGAATAAAACAATATGAATATGGTACCCAATATGTTTTCCAATCATTATCTGGAAAGTGTAACTATCATGTTCAATATGACTAATGCTACGAAGAATATAGTCAAGGAGAAATAACTCGTGGAATCCACGGATGTTTAGTGATAGAAGGAACAAGATGATTCTTTGGTGACTCCTCTATCCTGTAGTTGTGGAAGGTGAAACCAAGTAGAGTTAACTTGTTCAAGGCCACAAACAGTCAAGGAGCTGCAGTGACACTGAGATAGTTTTCTGATTCACAGCCCAGTGCTCTTCTTTCTCTAACATTTCATAACTTGATAACATATTTGAAAATGTCTGAATGTTTTTGCCTGGAAGGCTCTTCGAGGTAACTTCCTTTTCAGTTGGTATGTGAGAAGTCACACAGGAAGTCCAGTTTTCACATATTAGTAAGTCAGTGATGGAATGAGTGTAGACTCATTCTTTTTAAGTTACCATGTTTGGGGGGAGTCCCAACTAATTAGCTTTAGGTCTTTCTTGAATCTGTCTACCACAGTTGTCACAGTCATTGATTTGCCTCCTGAACTGTGGAGGTTTTACTGGATTCATTATCTCCTGTTCAAATTAATTTCTTTTTAAATCAGTTGCTTGGTATTTTGAGAGGAAAGGTCATAAACTTAGGATAAGGAGATTATTGGGGCGCATGGGTGGCTCAGTGGGTTAAAGCCTCTGGCTTCGGCTCAGGTCATGATCTCAGGGTCCTGGGATGGAGCTCTCTGGGATCCGGCTCTCTGCTGCTTGTGATCTCTGTCTGTCCAATAAATAAATAAAATCTTTTTTTAGGAAAAAAAAAAAAGGATAAGGAGATTATGTTCTCTTCCAAGTTGTGCTGTGAACCTGAAGTCTGATCATGAGCAAGTCACTTAACCACTCTCTGGCTCAGTTTCCTTACATGTCAAATGGGGGCATTGCTCTAAAGGACATCTGAAATCCCTTTCAGTTAGTGTGAATGGGGAAAGCTTCAAGTCCCTGAATTTACAACTGTCATGTTAGTTACCCTTATGCGTTTCATACATTTCCAGTGCCTGGTTGTTGGAAGAGGGACAAGGGTGGGAGTTTGGCATCTGTATTTGTATTGTCAGCTGACAGGCTTTAAAGTGGGAGTAGTATGCTTGAGTAGCAAAAAGACCATCTCGGGGTTTCTCACTAAGTAATGAGAAGATGCTGAAGAGAATTTCTAAGTAAGAACACGGAGATATTTTTGGTGGTTTTTCCAAGGAAGCCTCCGTTTCATATTAAAAAATACATATAATTTAAATGTAGCTGATTTGTATTAACATGAGTGTGTTAGCATGTTTTTAAAAACTGAATCACATAAGCATGGATTTTCTAAATAATCCTCCAAGAGAACGAAGCAGGAAATTAGAGTTCTAGGACTCGACTCATGCTTATTTGCAATGTGGTATGGGTCTTCCTGCAAGTATAAACAAGGAAGGCATTGGGGGTGGGGGTGGAAACCAGTGATGCCAGAGAACTTGCTTTTAGCATTTCTTGGCCCTTTGTATTTCACAGGTGGTGAAATTCCTTTCATTCTTCTTTTGCAGAAATACAAATTGAACCCTGAGTTACTTTCTGCCTTAGGGATGGAAAAACATATTTAAGGTTCCCATTCTGATGCTGAGAATTATAGAAAAGCAATTGAAAAGACATATAAATAAATAACAATATACTTTAAAATACTCCTAGAAGAACTTAAAAAAGAAGTAGTTTTGAAGACCAGACAACAAAAGATGTTATTTTTTTTCTCTTTATTCCTTCATCATACAGCCTTGTGTATAGATGTGTCCTTAACAAATTAAACAACCCAGGATATTCATGGTCACTTAATAGAACACTGCGCAACTTTAAAATTTGTTTCCATAAATCGTATGCTTAATTGGAAATATACATTTAATTTAAGATCAGTGGAAAATTTATCATTTGTTACTAATGACTCAGCTGCTCAAATAATCTATTATATCAGTGGCCAGTGGCAGGAACGAGGCTCTGTGCAGTATTGTTGTAACCATGACATTAGTGACATCATTTGGTGAAAATAGAATTTGGAGAGTTTAGGAAACAAAGCAGTGGCTTCTTTTCTTGACTCTGTGAAAACTACTGGAATATAATGGGCAGTATTGATTTCTCTACATATATGTAGCAATTTTATGTAGATGCATGCATATATACATAATAAAATATTTTGTTTAGATTTTCCTACTAATGCATGAGATTCACAACATTCTATAGGCCCTGAGAATAGTATTTTTCATGTACTGCAAAACCTTACTACTTGAAAAGCTACACCCTTAAATGATGCAGCATATGGACTTGACAGGCCTGAGAAAACGTACAACATTGGTTCTATTCTGAGGTCTACCTTTGTTAGAAATGATCCCTTCAGATTTCCCTTTCTGGACCTCTGTAACTAAAAATAATGAAAGGGAGGGTATCCTGCATGGCTATGTTAGTCTGTGGTATCCGGAGGTCCGTGAGGGGAGCATCATTGTTACTATAGAAACAAATGCTCAAAGAACAAAGGACAAACTGCACATTGAGGAGTAGGAAAGCAATGGGTAGAAGAGGTGCCATCCAATGGGAATGGAAGAAAATGCATGGAGTGCTTTAAAGAGAAGTATAGGACTTTGGGGTAAGCTCCTTGATCTTACCTTCGAACAGGGTATAAAATAATACCAACTTCACAATCACTGGGACAGTACCTGAAAGAATTCAAATTCAAACCCCAGTCTGTGGATGAAACATCTCTAATTAGGGAAAAGATTAGGAAATTCAACTTGGGATATAAATCATTCATTTGAGCATTTGAGAACTAAGAGAAAAGACCTTTTGTTTCCCTCATGCCTCTCTTTACAAAAGACAATGACTTGTTCATGTTTGAAGTCTGTGGATGGAGGTAGGAAATATTTATTATACACATGTAAAATATATAGCTGAATGATAATTTGCAAAGAAAATGAACAAACTGCTATTAAAACGTTACCTTTGACCTTCAAAAAGATCTTATTAGGTTTGATAGTTTCATTCATTTGCTAGCTTGGATAGATTGTCAAGGTACAATTTTATTTTAATCATCTCTCCATGCCATGAATAGAATACAAAGCTGATATTTTTAGAAAACTGGATATGTTTTCTAGAAATGTTTCCCTAGGGACACCTGGGTGGCTCAGTTGGTTAAGCGGCTGCCTTCGGCTCAGGTCATGGATCCCAGCATCCTGGGATCGAGTCCCACATCGGGCTCCTTGCTCGGCAGGGAGCCTGCTTCTCCCTCTCCCTCTGCCTGCCACTCTGCCTGTGCTCTCTCTCTCTCTCCCTCTCTCTCTGATAAATAAATAAATAAATAAATAAATGTTTCCCTATAGGTTAATATAATTATGTCCTATGGTAGGCATGGGGATATGCCATCCAGATATCCTTCCAAAGAAATACTTGTCTCAGCTTCTGCCTCCTCATTCAAGATCATGCCATTCCCAGAGCAGCCCACTTTTATGGCCCATGGAAGCTGGAGGTATAAAGGTCCAGCTATTTGGGCCCAATATGGAGTAACTCTAATGTTCTGTGCAATGGACCAAAACAGTAGGGGTGCTCTGCACTGTAGCTCAGATTCTCCTTCTGTCAACCCTCCTTCGTCCCCATCCCTCCACAGGCGTTGAGTCCCAGAGCAGTCCTTGATGAAACACATACAGTCTGAACTCCATTTCAGAGTTTGATTTCTGGAGAACTGAACCAGCATCGTGTACTTCTTTCTATTGCGTGCAAATTCTCACATGGGTATGTTTATGTGCATAAAATTAAAAATGTATACATGACATCAAATTATCTATTTTATATTCTTTAAGAATTTACAAAGAAGAAATGCTTGCAAAATTCCATGTTGCTCTCATTTTATATGCAGAATCTAAGAATTTTTAGGAAATGCCTGATTATGGGGTTTAAGGAGACTTACCACTGAAACACTTGAGAAGCTGGAGCACAGGGTTACGTAAAAGGACTTACTTAGGGTCATGTTGTCATACTAGAGGTAAGAACCCAAGATAGGTTTACTAATTCCTTAGCTTCTTGTGTTCAGAGACAATTTTTAAATCTTTCTTTTCTGTTCCTTCAACACCGTTTCTTTCTTCATATCCCTAAGCCGCAGCTGTTTCCCAGAACAGTATAATCCCTTTAGAGAAATGATGAGGACTGTTGTGTGTGTAGGGAAGTATACAAAGGGCACATATAGCTCTCATAATTCTGTCAACTTGTGAAAGTGCTAAAAATTGATCAAATTAGTGGGTGCTTCCTGAACTGCATGGCACTAAGCAGTTCTCCAAGATGAAATGAATGTTACCCAGTCCTTCTTCCTGAGAAGGCAGGAGGCAGGCTGAGGGACAGCTTCTCCATTTCTCATTCAGGACTACACATTTGTGCCTTCCTCCCATGAACATGAGAATTGCATTCAGTATTTCTTAGGAATTAGATTCAACAAAATACCATTAGGGGTATTGCAATCGAGAAAAAAATGTTATTTCAGAGACCATTTTAGCCTTTGCAATGTGGAAAGACAAAGTACTTACTGCTAAATATGTTCCAGAAGGTATGACCTGGATTTATACTGTATTTATATCTATTTATCTCTAACTAGTTGAGGTCAGTTTATCTTTCCTCTAATGCTTTAATAATATTTTCATAACTATTTAACATTGTATAGAATGCTTTCACTTATATAGTTAAATATTTGTTGAATAAATAATTCAATGCATATTATTATATTCAGACACTAGAGAAGGGAATTATATAATAATCTCACTTAATTTAAACCTCACTTAATTTAAATATCACTTAATTTAAATCGTCTTTATTTTTGGATAAGAAATCTAAGGTTCATCAAGTTTAAGTTAGATAACTACTTGCACTTGCTGTTTATCATGTCCCAGACATGCTCTAAGAGCTTTGCGTATATAAAAATATATGTTAATTACTTATTTATCAGAATGACTCCATTAAAGCAGGTGCCGTTGTTGTCACTGGCATTTTATATGTGAGAAAGGTAAGACACAGAGAGATGAGGCAACCTGACCAGTGTCTCCTGGTGGGTAAATGGTGGGAGTGGGCTTCAGCTTAGCTAGGGTGAATAACCACCCTGGTTTGCCAAGGGCTGAGGGGTTTCCTAGGACTTGAGACTTCAGTGTTGAAATGACCGCAGTTCCAGGCAACCCAGAACAATTGGTCCCACTAGATCCAAGCTATCTGCTCAATTACCCATACTCTTAAGCACGGAGCTCCTGTCCTTTAGGTAGAACATGGTGGATTCAGCTTTTGAACCCTCCTCTGTGTGACTCTAAAGCCTGCCTTCTATGTTTCCATCATATGGCCATGGTTTGTGTTTTGGTACAAAATCTATCACAAAAGTGATCATATCTTACTACATTGTAATGTGTTTGGATAAGTAATCATTATTATTATTCTTTTATTTGAACAGTTTTATTGAGATATAATTGATAGACAAAAGCAGCACATATTTAATATATATATTTTGATGAGTTTGTACATAAGCATATGCTTGTGATACCATCAATATAATTTAGTAAACATTCATCACCTCCAAAAGTTTCCTTGTCTTCATTTTTTAATAAGTACTAGAGATCTGCTGTACAACATAGTATCTATAGTTAACAATACTGTATTATACAATTTAGAAAGTTAAGAGGGTAGATCTTATGTTCTGATTCTTAATTGGCTTCATGTCATTTGCCAGTGGGGAATTCACTTTACTTTTTTTTTTTTTTTAAGATTTCATTTATTTATTTGACACACAGAGAGAGACAGACAGAGCACAGGCAAGAGGAGCGGGAGAGGGAGAAGCAGGATCCCTGCTGAGCAAGGAGTCCGACGTGGGACTCCATCCCAGGACTCTGGGATCATGACCTGAGCTGAAAGCAGACACTTAGCTAACTGAGCCATCCAAGTACCCCACCACTTATTTTTCTTATACTTCGGTTTCTCCCAAGCCTTTTCCTTATTTCCCATAAGTCACTAGGACTCATAAAGTTATGCATTATTTGCACTTCATGGGTCACTCCTGAATGACATCTTTCTCATAGGTACCCAACTTTTACTCCACTTTCCCACATGGTTCTGGAATGTAGAATGTATACGTTCAACATCCATAGGTGCCTCTAATCTTTCTCTAATGTCATGCTTCCCCCTTAGGTTCCTCCTTCCCTAAATGTTATTATTTTCCCATTCCCTCTCTTCCATGCTTCCACCTCCTTAGTCAGTTTCATGGTATCTCTCTGTAACATAGTGCCAATAAAACTGCCGTAGGATTTGAAAGAAGAGAGAAATTGATTTAGATTAGTGTTGTCATGGGCATCTTTGTAGAAAAGATATTAATTGAGCTGAGTTTTGAGTGCAGGCAATTTAGATGGATGTGATTTTTGACTTTGATTAGAATGATTTTGATTTTGAGGGGGGTTAGTGTCTAGAAACTAAGGAAATATTAAATTAGTTTTTTTCAATTGCGTGATCTTAACCATAAGTAACTAACCACTGAATGTTTGAATTAACCAATTTTTATAGTCTCTTTATTTGAAGGTAGTGTTTTATAAATGCCTGGAGGCTCACAGTGATTAATTATATTGGAGGTTGATGTAGCATTGTAAAGAGCACATGTGTAAATACTTACCAAGGAGTGACATTGGGCTGGTGCTTACCTTCTCTGGGCCTCAGTTGTCTTTGGGCTGGCAATACCTATTACCATAGAGCTGTTGTGAGGACAAAAATAGATGAAGTATTTGTTAATAACATAGCCAGTTTGATACCTGGCACATAACAGCTATTACTAGTTTCAGTTAAAGAATTATCATTCTGTTTATGGATAAAAGCACATTAAAAACAACGTATTTTATGTTTCTTCTAATTCTCTGATGAGAAAACAAGTAGATGGAATGGATGGCTATGGTTAGGTCAGTAATAAGAAACTATTTTTAAACACATCACATTCTTTCCCTCTATAGATATGCTTTTTTTTTTTTTTTTGGTCAGGTTGGGGATCTATGGAATACTTTCCCCCATGCCTCAGTAGTGAATGTGTAAGAAAACCGGATATTTTTATTTTTTAAAGCATATTTTTTTTACATAAAATGATGAGTTAGAAGTCCAGACATGGACAGTCAGTGAAATTTTGAGTCATAATGAAATTGCTACAGTAAACCCTAAAAAAAAATTTCCATTTAAAAATGTTAGATTATTGACATTGAGGTCCATGGGGAGCTTGTGGTTGAATATTTTGTTCATAAGAAGGTAAATATCAGAAATGTTTCATTGTTCAAAATAATTTCATTTATATTGCAACAGAGTTAGTTACTGCTTTTTGTAAACAAATATATGTATCATTTTCTGGCTGTACGCCCTCTAGGATACAGTAATAAGGGCAAAAGTAGTTTTAACTATATTTTCCCCAGGATGGATGCAAGTTTATTATGTGGATATATCTTATAATCAGGTATGTAGTTGATACTTTATCCCTGAGCTGCTATTAAGGTTTTTTTTTCCCCCCGGATCTTCTGTAATATAATGTGTTTCAGCACAGGAAGGAAGTAAGAAACAGATAGCTGGGGGAATTAAGTAGAATTTTCCACTTTAATTTAAGTTGCTATTTGAGTGTAATTACTTTTTTATTTTTTTAAGACCTTTGGTCTATTAGAGATAGAATGAATGAAAGACAGGGTGTTAATATACTCTTTACAGGCTGTGGTCAGAAAGGCATGTGATGATAGATCAAAGGTCAGAGGGATGCCATGCTGATGGCTTTGAAGCTGGAGGAAGGTGGCCACAAGTCCAAGAAGGCACGAAGTGTTTGGACATAGGAAAAGCTAGGGAACAGGCTATATATATATAGTTTTACATTTTATCTTTCTCATTGTGGTAGGCAGAGTAATGATGTTCACAGATGTCTACGCCCTAATGGGAATATGTTACTTCACATGGTAAGAGGGACTTTGTAGATGTGATTAAGGATATGGTTCTTGAGATGGAGAGCTTATCCTGGATTATCCAAATCTAATCTAATTAGATCCCATCTAATCACATGGACTTTAAAAATCAGAGACCCTTTTCTGCCTTTATTGGTTGTGGTCAGAGATGTGACTACAAATGAAAAGTCAGAATGAAGCAATGTTGTTAGCTTTGATGATGGAGGAAGATCATCATGAGTCAAGGAATGCAGGCAGCATCTAGAAGATGGAAAAGATTAGGAACTGGCTTCTACCTTGGGGCTTCCAGAAAGGAACACAGCCCTGCCAACACCTTTGATTTAAACATTTTAACCCAGTGAGACCTGTGTCAGACTTCTGACCTCCAGAAATCTAAGATAATAAATTTGAGTTTTTTTAAGGTAGTAAATTTGCGTTTTTGTTTTTTTTTTTAAGATTTTTAAAGTTTATTTGAGAGAGGCAGAGTGAGCGAGTGAGAGAGGGAGGAGCACAAGCAGGGAGGGGGAGAGGAAGAGGGAGAGGAAGAAGCAGACTCCCCACTGAGCAGGAACCCAACATGGGGCTCAATCCCAGGACTCTGGGATCATGACTTGAGCCAAAGGCAAATGCTTAACCAACTGAGTCACCCAGGCACCCCATAAATTTGTGTTAGTTTGCTACGGCAGCAATAAAAAATGAACACAAACATGTTCACATTTCATATTACGTTAAAGGCAATAGATATATTTTTATGGTTTTGAATTTATGTGCATTCACCTCTACCATGATCTTTGAGTATACTCGCTTAAATTACCACCCCCCACCCAAGGCAAATTTGTTTATAGTTGCCTTCACTTTGCTGCCCCATGAACATACATAAAAGATATTTCTGCGATTCAACAAATATTTACAGAGCACTTGGTATATGCCAGAAACTTTGCTAAGTGGTGGAGATGCTGTAAAGGATAATAGCCTTGTTCCTTATTCATAGGATTGTCACATTTGTCATGACAGGTCCTACCAAATAGTCCCCCTTTTAGACTGCACATTTCTTAGGATAAGGACTCTCTTCTCTGTTTCCACTTATTATTGTTCTGCCACTATGATGACAAATAGTTTTTAAAGGACAGAAGCCTTTTGGAAGCTAATACATATACACTGTTTTTTAAAATTTATTTATTTATTTGTTTATTTGACAGAAAGAGAGATCACAAGTAGGCAGAGAGGCAGGCAGTGGGGGGTGGGGGAAGCAGGCTCCCCGTCAAGCAGAGAGCCCGATGCGGGGCTCGATCTCAGGACCCTGAGATCATGACCTGAGTCGAAGGCAGAGGCTTAACCTGCTGAGCCACCCAGGCACCCCTATACTTATTTATTTTAAGGTTCTCCATATAATGTGAAATTAGGAGAGAGGTCATATTCTTTGGTTTTTATCACATTGTTTTCAAGATACGTTTTACAGAACCCCTGAGAATCTGAAACTATTTTTTGCCAGACCGGCAATGAGCAAGGAAAAAGCCCAAATAGAATTCCAAGTCTAGACACACATTTGGAATCCAACTCTGACTTCAGAAAGAGGTTTTGAGTAAGTTATTCTGTGAAAACTAAATTATGAGTGACATCTGCCAAATTAATTCTTTAACTACTATGGCATAACATGCTTCATGAATGCCAACAGTTCTCCTTTGATTCTGGAGAGACTACAGCCAGTAAATTATCTCTTGTGGCTCTCAATATGGCTTCATTTATCACTGTGTTCTGAAGCTTCAGGACTACATTTTGTGGGGCTACTGGGCCTAAGACTTTCTTCAGTGTTCTTGATGACTACTTCCAAGTTTTTAGGTGTTATGCAAAAAAGAAGAAAAATCCTTAGGACTTAAAAAAATTCTAAAAATTTTTACTTATTATGCAAATTCTCCTTATATTTAAAATATATAATACAGTAACTTATTTTTCCTTTAAAGAACATTTAAAGAGATGAGACTCTGTCTCTGTACTTTCCAGTACGGTTGTCACTAGCTACATATGTGACTACTGAGTAATTAGAACATGGTTCATCTAGAAAGGGGAACCCTCCTACACTGTTGGTGGGAATGCAAGCTGGTGCAACCGCTCTGGAAAACAGCGTGGAGGTTCCTCAAAAAGTTGAAAATAGAACTACCCTATGACCCGGCAATTGCACTACTGGGTATTTACCCTAAAGATACAAACGTAGTGATCCGAAGGGGCACGTGCACCCGAATGTTTATAGCAGCAATGTCTACATTAGCCAAACTATGGAAAGAACCTAGATGTCCATCAACAGATGAATGGATAAAGAAGATGTGGTATATATACACAATGGAATACTATGCAGCCATCAAAAGAAATGAAATCTTGCCATTTGCAATGACGTGGATGGAACTAGAGGGTATCATGCTTAGTGAAATAAGTCAATC